>CALYDF020002779.1:0-12570 GCA_944474145.2 Dicrocoelium dendriticum | reverse complement strand
AGAATGGCTATTCTTAGTGAACAAGATTCTAGATTATGGAAGAAAGGTATGATCAGCGCAAAGTGTGGGCAGGGACTATATAACGTCTGTGTTAATATATTACCCACAGACTGGACCGAATGAGATTGAGACGATACCGGTGAAAGGGAGGAGGATCTGGAGTGCAAAATTACAACGGCGGCTTGGGGGATAATAAAGTGGTAGGACAATGCAGAAAGTGTTTTCAAATGCCCATATCAGAGGGCAGGAAAATGGGTATTTGTGGTAGTAGTGTCCTACCTGCATAACCGGTTGCATTCACGTGGCGCTTAACAGCCACACCAGAACTATTTTACCTGGATGATAGTTTTGGAACAAATAGTCTTATCAAATTCAACCCTTCAAAGCAATTTGATTAAGGTTATACCTGCTCATTACCGTTTTACTTAAACAGCTGGAAGTGTGATCCTCAATAATCATCGGGAACTTCGGGAAAATTCAGTTTCCACTTTTCGCTGAAGTCCATAAGGAGGTGAAGGGAAATGACTTGCTTATTTATACTAGTTATTTAGAACAAATCCATAGAGAAATGAAAGACATGCTTGACATGTAAAGCACGATATTGATTTTCAACCATTTTATGTGCAGCCGGGAATTGTTGGTTGAAATCCATGAAAGCCACATCCCGCTACAAATTAACAGATTACCATATCCAACTTTACACCGTATAAAAGGGATTTGCGATAATATCTGCCTTCTCTAACAGATATCCTAAAATTTGGAAAAAAGCTGAAATATATTGTCTTCATTTTACATCAACATAGTTGGTTTAAATTGGGTTATGCAAAGTGCTTTCCATAATAAAATGTAGTAACAGATTGTGCATCACAGCAGGAGGGGACCTTCGGCTCTCTCTGACAAGTCTTGAACAAGACATGAGCAAAAGTACACAAGAACATCAAGACTTGTGTAAAATTTTTGACAAATTATTGTTAAGCTCTTCCTGTAGCTCCTTAATACACATGACTTACGGTTAGAAATGAATAAGAATAAGAAGAATAAGGAGAATAATTGCTAGCAAATGACAAAGCAAATCTGCACTAGTTCATCCGGCATGACGAAGCTTTTGTCTCAAGGACAAAATGTTGTCATTGTATAAGCCTAAGGAAATAAGATTTATGTTTTACAAGTTGGAAATTAGGAACTCCCAGTTGTTTTAATGTTTATTCCATGATATCAAAGGCCATTTTAGTCAATTATGGTGACTTTTGTCTAATTAGCATTAGTGGTTTACTGTTACTATACAATGGACATTATTTTGAGGCTGTGAAGTTTCGAACATGAACGTTATACTTGAAGGAGCAGTGGTACTAGCATTTGAAAAGTACCCATGCTAACAAATAACAATTTTATGATCAATGGTAATCACAATCTAAATCATTCATGTCTTTCGAATTGGTAAAGTTGTTGTGATCACGGGTGGGGGCCATGCGAAATGAAATGCTCAGAGTAGAAAATGGTTAACTAAAATTTGTTCCTATAAGCATGTAAATTTGTGAATAAAATGCAGTTAGATTTTGGATAGTTAGTAAATGTCGTCTGCCCGACCGACAAAGTCTCAATAAATCAGGATATGTATGCCCTAACCAGAGCTTATTTTTTCGAGTTCTTCGTAAACGCAGAGGAGGCCCGAATTAAGCATGCGCCTTCAATCTTCATGTTGAGCTAGCAAGTTAGCTCGATGAGTGCACGATAAAAACGAGTTCCCATAGGATGAATCAGTCGTCTAACGCTTTTCTGGATGTGCGGCGGCTGTCTGTCCAAGTCTATCTGCGACGAATCTCCACGTAATACCCAATAAATTCCCCTACTACATACAAGTTAAAGTCACATTTTAGAACGTGTGACTGGTTTATTTAAAGTGCAGGTAAAGTATTTGGAATCATCATTATTTAGCGCATAAACCACACTCTTCCTTTGTGAAATTATTAGATCTATTACCCGACATTCACATTCAGCATCGCCCAAATATTGATAAATTTGCTTTCCATATATAGTGCCGACGTATTTCCGGTAGCAGAGCCACTGCCATAGATTGTACCGGTTTTTCATGAACTGCCAGGGTTCTATGAGGAAATATTTTTAAACAGCTATTAATTTTTTAGTTTAGCTGTGATGCTCATTTTTATCTTCATACGGGTCTTACGCTCTGTCTGTCATTGTTAACCACTCGGTTGAAACCCTTTGCGTCTACTTTTCGCAAAACACCATCTAACAACCATTAATCTGTGATGCATTAAAATAATCATTCTCTGCGCTCCTCTGGGGTATAAAACATTTGAATGACTGTGTACGTTTGTTTTTGAACTGTCGCACCTATTAACAAGTTGGTAGGCGTAGATTTTTTGAATACTCACCACACCAACCCATACTATGGCGACCAGCAATCTCTCATTGTTATTTCTATCCCCTTACTTCCATGTTATTTTCATTTTTTTCTTTTGCTGTTTTCCATGTTTGTCCCCACTGACCTGAACTCCTGAGTTTATGGTCAGAATATTCCAAGCAGGATGTTTACCCAAGCAACCGGATAGCCAAATACCCACTGATGAATATAACATAGAGTGCGACACTTAAAAACAAAACACTCCATAGATTTCAAAGGATTCAGAATACAAATCGGTATTTAACAGGTTTGCATTGTGACAAATCTTCGCCCTTGGAACAAGAGCTTCTTCAGGCCAAGTGCACTAGTACGGATTTGGCTTAGCATTTTATAACAATTAGAATGATAGGGGGTGTTTACCCGGGTAGGTCGATAAATAAGTTTACAGTTTCAAAGGGGCAATGGGTCAATCTGGTGGAACATTGTGCTTGGAACTTTACCAGTTGATCCGCGTAATGGCTCATTCATATGAGGAGGCAGTAATGATGTTGCTCTTGGCTTCTGTGATGATAGTTCGACGTTTACACTCCACAACCTGAGTCCGTCCTCCAAAGCTGCAGAAACTGGTACGGTTAAGACAGCCCACCATGCGTTTGAGCGTTCCACGCCATCTATACTGTTTATGCAGCTAGTATCAATGGCGATTCCTAGCGCCTAAACAATTAATCTTTGGGTTGTCGTTCTTGCTCACCTCCAAATTATCTTTACATTGTCCCAGCTGATTTTGTGTCCCGAGTCTAGCGCATCTACCGCTACCGCCGAATCTTGCAGTAAGGCCTTGTATTCAACCATGTTGTTTGGTGGACGTGGAACGTACCTTTGCGTTCGACCATCCTAGTGCGTAGTTATCTTACTGTTTAACCTATTTACACTTGCTCACAATGCAAGCAACTAATTTTATAGGCGCTCTTGGTTTTCCTATCCTTTACAATCCGAACCGCCAAATGCAAACGTAGTGGCATATGCTGTCAAATCAAGTGAATTCCACCAACATGCTGACCAAAATCGCAAGGAATGGATACAGTGGCCAGGGTACGAAAAAGTGGCAGGATTTATAATTCAAAGCTGTAATTGCTAGCTTACTTGTAATCCGTAATAGCACACGACCAGTTGGGTGGGCGTTGCGGATGAAAACTCTCAAGTCCCTACATTGCATGTAGGCGGGTCCCAAGGTGACGGTTCCGCTGAGAACACTATTAGTTCAGTTGATCTATGTTGTTGTAATTCCCTCTTTGCATTGGATCTGTTGTGAAACTTGTTCCTTGTTATTAGATTTCTATCTTTCTACTGTCTTAAGTCTGTCACCCAGTAATTTAATCCTTAAGCTTTTTCATTGATTCTAATTGCTGCACTTTTTCTGTGTACGCCTTACAAAATATTGCTTTATTTTATCGTACCCCCTCATTCAGCTTTTAGTTATTCTCACAAAATCTTAATTTTCTGGTCGTGTTTTATAGCAGTCGCTCGCATGGCTGAGAACAAAAGTTCATTTCCTAAGTATTCACACACAATCTGATGATGACATGGAAGTATACTGATGAGAAATATGTTTTAATTAGAGGGCCGATTTGAATTGCTCGTTTTGTGATTGGATTGCGAGGCGCAATCTCTACGTGGACCATACTTACTACTGAAGTGAACCTTGGTCAATTCGATAACAAGAATTGTAGATTTAGCAGGCATTTTTTTATTTTTCCCTTCTGCAAACCGGGTGAATAAAAAGGAAGTTCTGCCAACCAATATTCCAACGACCCCACGTTCGAGGTGCTCTGCCTAAACCTGAGGAGATCAAACGACTTTGAAACTCGTCATGTAACGCAGTAAAGGAAGAAATTTTAAATCTGTTACATGTATCTGTTAACGGACGTAGGACAGTTTCTAAGATGCAAGATTACAGCTGTCTGTAAAATAACTCTCTACTGTGGTCTGTTAAGTTGTGATCAACTTTTGCTGGTTTTCATGATATAACTTTAATGGCAATGCATTTACATTTTAATGACGCATGCACTCTTGTGGCAAACGCTTTTATTACTGCGTACTTAGTGCTACATTGGGTAGTTAGGATATCCTTCTGTGATGTTTATGGTATATTTTTCATTAGTACTGGCCTGTATCTGTTCGCTCGACTTTCGTGTTGCAGAATCGGTTAGCTAAAGTAAAGATGGCACTGTTCAACAAGACATTTGTCTATAACATAAAGGTCAATGTCTCTACCTTATGGAATGCACTCCAATGATCGTATGCATGTATTCTGATGTTATCTAACTTGTCAGTTACATTGTTTTAAGCAAGATTATACAGTAACGCATTCCAAAACACTGATGATATGTAAAGGTACTGAATCACAACAATGCGATATCATAGAAAGCGTGCACTTGTCGCTGTAGCGCCGCTCCATGTCTGAGATATCTTGGTGAAAGCGCTCACGACGTGCATCGCTAACACATCTCATGCTCTCAAGGAAAATAGTCAAGGTAACTATAAAACTAATGCATATTGACTGACAAAAGAACACCAACAGTCCGATAGGCCGCAATCAGCCATTTTGTGATGTTTTGTAGTTCTTTGCCTTTGCTCTTCCAAGAAATCCTCTACACACTACCTTGACTGATCTGCATGATCCTCAATCAAATGAGGTCAGTTGACATCCATAAGCACTGTCTATCATTATCCGACAAATATCAAGCCCAATCTGTATCACTTCTGTGAGATACGCATCACTGATCTTTAGAAACCCTTGTTGCAGGTACCAAAATGCAAACCCATCTCGCTTGAGTGCCTTGACGAAGATTTTAATCATACCAAGCTTGATGTCCATGGGTGGTAGATGGATATGATCGGGTTTCACAGGAGTTGTACGCTTTACACTCATTTTCTCCGCAGCCTACTCCGTCCTTTCTTACCACTTTCCGGTTGTGTAATGCTGTTGAGTTTTGCTACTCTCCCATACAGGCAAAAAAGCAATATTTATGAGGCCTCCGTGCATACCCAAAAGGATTACAATGACTGAAGTCAGCACAGTGGTATTTATCGTAGTTCAGTGCAGCGAATATCTGTTGCGTACTTTCTTAAATCCACTTCATGCAACTTAGACAGTTGGATACACATTTTCATTGTGAAGCAGTATGGCCTTAAGTTTACTCTTGGACGAGTCAGTGAACAAACGCCATTCATCGCTGAAATGCCTCACTCCAAGCTCCTTTATCAGTGCTTCTCTCGTGTTATGGACAATGACCAATGTAACACTTCGCTTTATACACACAGTAACCTTAGTGTTTGCAGCAGGTAAGTACCACCGCTGCAGCCAAGAAGTCAACAACTCGGTTTTTTCTTTAGACAAGCGCAGTTAACGTGTCAAGTCATTCAGCTCTGATTGTGCAGTAAGATGTCGGTTGAAATGATCTGTTTCAGTTTTTAAAAATGTCGGAACCAGGTGAAGTTAAAAATGCAGATTCACTGCTCATAATCAAAGACATATTCAATGAACACACCAAAATGCGTAAGTTGCAATCAATTTGTACAGATCGGAGATATGATAGAAGGTCGGGGTAAGGAATTTTTTCATTGTTTCAGTTGGAGAATCCCATTACGCTAATTAGGCTGAAGTAGCTGTCCGTCGGGTGATACTTCGGTTCTCACCCCACAGTGGGGATTGCAAAAAGCGCGTTGCATTTGCCTTAAGCCACTGAGTCAGATGAAGATGGCACAACACACCAGAAATATGCGGAGCTCACTTCTTAAGCTAATCTCCCAAATTCATCACGAAAATTGGGTGATAGGCAGAATTAAGTAGTGAAGAAATGGGTCTGCACTACTACTTTCTAGTATATTGTCCACAGTTGTGACAACAATATTTTTCGTTCATTGACTCCGCAGCAGCCTTGATCCATGTTCAATATATCAGTTAAGGAAACATCTCTCACTCGAATTTCAGTATCAGGTGTATACCATGAACAAGATCACTTCCTTTATATGGTTACAGGGAGCGAGCATTTTGATGAATAGAACGCACAGCTTAGCTGAAATGATTACCTGAAAGTAAACAAAAAATTGACGTGATGGAAACTTTTGGTTTGAATATTTTTAGTCTTCTCACTTGGTATTACTAGCAACGAGCTATCTTATTTCCGTTATGAAATTGAGTTTGAACGGTGTATGTATTCACGCAACGCTTAATCTCAGTAAGATGCAAATGTATAGTATATCACCATCTGGCAAATACATTCCAGCACACAGTGATTACACTTATGCATATTGCAAGCCGATTTTGCAAACCGCAGTTCATTACAGAAATATGAATATAACAACTGTCCTTTTGGTATAACACTTAACAACATGGTACTAACGGTATAAAATAATAATTGTAGTATAAATGCTGATAAATTGATGCTGGTTACCTACTTGTGGGTAATTATGATAGATGTAGGGCGTACATTTCGCTCCTCTCTTCCTTCAGACGGTACCTATCACTGATTGGATCAGTGGAAAGGAAATCTGCGCGTCTTTATTACATCCACTAGTTCATGCCTCTTCTCAACGCTAGCAGAAAAACGAATGCTAAATTTCACCATTTCAAGAATATGAGATGTATATATTTGGTGTCATATATGTATTCGTTAACATTATTCGGTATTAACTTGGCGTAAACCAATGCCACACATTGGCACTACTGGCATTCTCTGGATCTCACGCTTGATCACTCTATCTGGTCAGCTGAAGTAAAATGTTACGGTCCTGTGCTCACTGTCCTGGATATGGTCGAATGCAATCGCGAATGCGTCGGAGATTCCAGTTAATACGTAAGAAACACATGGTCTTGTGTATTGAGCACAGGTACATGCTAAGTCTAATAACATTCCGGGATAGAACCTATAGGGAACATGTATCTTGGTAGTGCCGTCTAAAGATGTTAATCAGTGCGCGGTATGTTCAATTTACCACCAAAATTTCGTGACTCTTGAGGAGTTTGTAACTACAGTTGAACAGTCTAGCAAGTACCTCAACACGATCTTTAATACCATGTGGTGAGTTAGACATGTAAACCGTCATAAAGGCAAGTTGCCCCTCAGTGCACTGTATCCAAATTGAATTTTCCTTGTTGCCGATATTGAGGTTGGCAAAGCGCTCTGGAATTCCAAGTTAGCAAATCTCTCTCTTTAAAGCCATGCTGTAGGATTTCACACCTGATCATGTGTAGACGCTTTGCGCGAACGAAACATTTACAAAAGTCCAGAAGATAGCAATTCGTTTCATCTGCAACCGATTGATTGATTCTGAGGTTTCTCAATGCATGCATTCACCCATTGTAACCTAAGCATTGTTTATGATCGTTACCGATCATTTGAAGGCGTATTCCAAAGAAAATAGTTAATCATTAATAGATGTATCTATAGGTAACGACATTTCAAAATCGGTATTTTGTCAAATCACTCTATCTGATTAGATCATTAATGTGTGAGTCTTTCATCCTGACTACTCAATGATGCAAGTAGCACTTCCACGCACACCCAATACTCAGCGCGTTTTGTTCGGGTACCCAAGACCAAAAGTACGTACGTTTTAGCTTTCACTTAATTAAGCGTGAGTACGGTTTTACTGATTAACATGCAATCCTTCACTGCTCATTCGACCTCACGTGAGATAGTATGAACATTTTTGGAGATAGCGTTTACCGAAGCTAGATGGAACTCGTGAGTACTATTCCACTAATGCCTGTTGGAGTACAAAATGTGAACAGGCACATAGATACGGCCATAAGGCAACCAAACGTAATGTTTTTCACGTAAAGATGAATTTACTGAGGATCACCGTAAGTGCCAAGTGACTTTCGTCATTCAAGCAGGATAAACGTACAATTTAATTTTGCATGAATTTTCTGATATCTACAAGCCACGCACTTTATGCGCCTATGTATTCTTTCTGTTTCTATCACATCATCGCTTTATGCTTTGTGATAACACTTTCTGCCGAGGAGGATGCGAAAAAGTAGTTTGTGAAAAATGGCGTCCATTCGTATCGGGGAGTACACGCTTTTGTCCAGGAGTTCGCGAATGACGCATACCGGTCATTGTCTCTTAGGGTGCTATATTATGGAAACGTGAGAATTACGAGAAGCACACTTTAAAACTTGTTCCTCAAAGAAACTCTTTTTTTCTAATAAAATCATCACGGATTCTGATCACATTTCAGCAATAATAATGAGGTCGCAAATGTTAGTGTTATTATTCTACGTTGCAACTTACCGAAACGAAAACAAATATAAAGGTTTGAGACTAGGAGACTTTATAAGACGTTTGGTTATTACTTGGTTTACGCAGTAGTATAAAACATAAATTGATTTGTAGTCTAAGTACAGAGAATGCATATAAGAGAATACGCAGACACATAGACACATAGTCACTTACACATCTAGTAAAATAAGGTTGATGTTAAACAAACTTCCAAGCATTCGAGTTCCTGCGGTGGCGTGAACCTCGGCCGAATTAAGAGAAGAATAACCGCAATGGTTATATAGCATATTCCACTATATCTGGCTGCGATGGGTCCGAAGATACCCACCAGTTCAACCACCCTACACATACTTGGCTACTCCATGTGTGAAAACCTCGTGATTAGTTTAGGATAGTCAACCGATAGAAGGCTGCTCGCTTGCTGAGTCTGCGGCAATTAAGTGGCTGAAACCCACTCTTTCTAAACAAATCGAATTTATCGCTCGCCTTGCCTTGCCCTCACAGCTACATTTCTTTTCGTTTACGATGTGACATGTTGTGATATAACAGCGCAAGTCGACAGATCGTTACTTTGCGAATTAAAAACGCTGATAAAGATAGGATTGATTGAGAAGAAAATTATGGCACCGCTCTACCCTCGGGGGTTTTGACTACTCCTTATGCACGGTCTGCTGAATACCAAAAAGGAAGGTGCCCCTGCTTCCGATCGTTCCGACGATCAGGGGAACTTATCAAAAATTGGCATAATGGTTAGTCCAACTTGATGAACATATTCGACATGAACTAGCCGGATACATCTTAAAGCTGCGTATAAATTTGTCAAAATATCAACGGAGCGTAGAAGGGAAACACATGTCCTCCTTTTAATGTTTGCACATTACTCACCAGTGATCCCTTAGAACTGACTGCGAACATCATAGGCGCAGACAATGAAAATCTGGGTTTCCAGCTGACCATCTGAAACACTAATGTTTTTGCAAAAAGGACGTTCAGTTTAGGTTAGATGGTACCGTGTATCGACAGATTGATGATGTAGTCACGCGTAGTCCACTTTGGCTTATCTTGTCTGAAATCCTCATGAGCCTCCTGGAGAACCCTAAGCTTCGGTCTCACATACAAAATGTGCGTTCATATAGTCGCTTCATAGAGGACACTTTCTTCGTGGTAGGCACTGCTGAACAAGTAGAATACCTACTTTGTGCTCTAAACAGCTGCTATCCTGCGAGCAAATTCAAAGCTGAAAACGGCTATTTGGGTGCCTTCCACTTTTTGCATGTTAACCTAGTAAGTAACCAAAATGGCAAATTCAATCGAGCTGTGTACTGTAAAACTACATGGACAGAACAGTACCTAAACTTTAACAGTTTCTTTTCTGTAAATAACAAACGAGCTCTAGTTCGTAAATTGTTGCGAGAACTCATCAGATGTGCTCTGACGTAACGATCGAATGTGTGCTGAAACGCGTCTCTTGGACATTATGTAAAACGTATATCCGAAGAAATTCATAGCGCGGCACTCGAAAACGAGTGGGAAAAGCTGGAACGAACTGGTGACCGACGTACCTAGGAAAAAAGGGTTCATAACGCTACCATTCAAAGGAGACCCAAATGACAATAGTTTTCGGTCGTGTTTCCATTAATCCACCAAATTGTTTTATTACGATGCTTGTTATGATGTTTTGTACATAGAAAGTGTTGTTTAAATCTAACCTGGACAAACATGTCTCGAGTAACGTGTTTGAGTTGCCTGCGGTACCAAGTACCTCGGAGACTGCCCACAAAGCATTTAGGGCATATTCCGCGAAAGCTAGTTGCGAGTTGTCTGGAGCTGCCTGTCAGTTCAATCGCCCAATAAATACTTGACTCCCACCATGTGTGTACACTCTGGTGAATGATTAAGCTTAGTGAACTGACAAGGCGCTAATTTCCTGCTTCAATTCGCTGTGGCTTCCGCAACTAGACGGCTGATACCCACATTGTGTAAGCAGTCAGAGTTGGTCGTCAGTCTCGCCTAGCCTTCGTGAGGCTGGTGGCCACATTCCTCCAAACGTACATTGCTGGACAGCCTCAGGTGAAGCTTGACCGTTTTCGAATATCCAGTGACGTTACACCTTGAATGTCTCCGTGTGCAAATTAGCCATTCCAATAATAGTATGTAACCGGCTGATGAAAATACGCGAAATAGTTAAATTCAGATTATTCCATAAATATATCGTTCCTACGTGCCCTTTTGAAAGCAAGTGAACATAAAATTCGAAATAATGTCATCGCTGATTTGAGGTCAGTTGACCCTACAGAGCTTAAACTGCTGTTTATAAGTTCTCGTCCGAAACCTACTCCTTTAGGTTGTATCGTTAGTCTTGTTTTTCTGCATTGCGAAAGAAAATGAACACAATGTTGTTGAACAACATATGAAACAAGTGACCGCTTATAAATGTATCACTGCCACTTACGTTTATTTTAAACAAATATTTACGGCATAACTGTAGCTGACACGGCGTACTTGCAAAGGAAAAAAATAAGATGGCAGAATGTCTGTGGATTTCCAACAGTATATTCTACCCAATCTTGAACAAACGAGAAGTAATATTACTCATCATTTGTTCAAATTCTGTTGACCGGTTAGGTTAACCCGCGTTCAGTGTTTCTTGAACGACAGCTACCATTACAATCCATGGACACGCATATCTCGTGCAAATACACTTTCTTCGTTCGTGAATGTAGCCACGGTGTTACAGAGCCCGATTTTCGCATACACCTGGTGCGCTTACTGAGATGAAACACCCCAATGTTGCATTCAGGAGTTACTACAAAAATTGGGGTTATAAGACTCTTAAGTTGTCCGCCTAAAATGCGCCACCCGAAAAGATAAAAGCTATTTAATCGAAAATGGGAAACAAGAAATGGCGCTGATATGCCACATATTAGCGAATACTACGTCGTCCATGAAGAATGAACGAGGAATTTATACGGGTTAAGAAGCGTTGCTTTACAAGTCACGTGAGATTGTTGGTGGAAATATTGAAATGACAATTATGAGGATAGTGATAGTTACACAGTCAGTACTTTAACTATGAAAGTAAAGACTCATCGTTTGCTCCGATTTAGTCATGTGATCCGCTTTGTTTCACTGCATCCACAATTAACATCAAATAATTCCGTGGTACTCTCCAGGTGCAGGATGGAGACGCAGTACTAACTGATAAGTTTTTAATTTAATGTTTGCATCACCAACCGCCTTTTAAATACTGTTAGTGTCGGTGCACATATTACCGATTCTGTGTGAGCATTCCACGTGTGACAGACACGAATAGAAAAGCAATTTTTGGTGCAATCTATGCTGCTATACTAAAAAACGAGTTTCAGTGAGTGCCGTCTCAGGTTTGTATTGGTGCTGAGTCCCAGTAAAGAGTGTCACACATGATGTGGGTTTCGCAGAATCAAGTATGCCAAAATCAGGTCGCCAGTTACTCTGCGATAGCTTCCACGGAATACCCCCGATATTTGTAGCTGCTCTTGGTATGAATGATTGCGCATTCCAACTACATTCTTAGATGCCCTTACTTGTAGCTGCTCCAGTGAACAAAGGTCGTGTTTCGACCATGGATGCCAGTCTTAAATTGAATATTCGACATGGGGGAGAACATACGCACTGAGCATTTGTCTAAATATGGAGCTGTTTACTTGTTTAAAGGCATGCCGCAACAGTCCGACGTGTTTGTTCCCAGTCTGTGAAGCCTTTTCGGATTGCCTGGAGCAAACCAAGTCATCTTGAACAGGGGCAACAAAGTCACGTTTGAGATTCGATGGTTGTAGTATATTTTTGTTCCGAGCCGCTATAAGTAGTTAGTGTAATGTGGGATGGAAAGCACCTTGCATTTACTGAGTTTGAATTGCAGTAAATTTTGGGTTGACC
>CALYDF020002778.1:0-49438 GCA_944474145.2 Dicrocoelium dendriticum | reverse complement strand
GGATGCTGATCAGTGTACTTAATACTGCAAACTAGTTTTTATGATATTTAGCACATCGATTCGTAGCGATAGATAAGAACATTCCATTACAAAGTGGTTACCGGCTATCTTTTCAATTGTGATATAAATATCGTTAGTACACTCGTGATCACCCAAAGAATTCTTATTTTTGACTCTTAGAAAAGAAGTTCAAATTATAACCATAAAACATGACAACTGTATCCTAATAAAGTATCATAACTCGAACACGATGAACAACCATTCAGTTCTATCTAGTTTAAAGGCTATGTGAGAAGCTTGCATTTCGAATACATGGACAACAGACATGACAGCAACTTCATAGTGCTCAGAACCATTGGTGAACGCAGAGGTTGGTAGAACTGATAAATTACTCCATACCTATCCACATCTAATGCAACCAAGTAAATGTTGAAGATAATCTAACTTGATCATGCCTATACGTATAGCTGGTACGTCTCCAAAACTTTACAGGAATATATTTCTAAATACCATAATCAATCGCTAAACAATTGTAGATCATTGCCATCACAGGTTCAGTGACCTACTCACCAGTAAGTACACAATTGCTCTCATCAGAATACCTCAAATACGGTGCAGGTAAAAATAAGCAGTGTCGCGGAGTGACGGCGATTCTCACAAACGTGTAGCGTACGCTGTAAACGCAGTAGAAGCAAAAGGGCGCTCCTCTTTCTTGAGGCGTCGGATTTCATGAAGGTACGGCCAAAATTTATCCGGCAGCATGAAGCTTCATTTCATGTGGCTGATGAAAGTTTTATAAATCAGGCCACTAGCAGGTAAAACGAAATGTATACGTCAGTTTGCATACCAAGGAGCACACATGTACCTGTCTCTGAATTTCTTACAATAAGCCACCTACTTTCACGCACGCACGTAAAATGGTGAAATCCTTCCTGCAAGTGAGGTCACTTTTCTATCCCAGGACGGCTCCGACCAAGGTGCGCGCCAACCCATTGATAAATGATCAGCGGTATCGAATATGGTAATCTATGGGCTAGATTCGGCTACATCGATTCTTCGTCCTCTCAGCATCTCGAGAATGCAGCCAAACATATTACTACTTGAAGGATGGCAGCTTTCTAAGCCTCACCCTTTAGCACTTATAGAACTAACACACAGTAACTGGCTATTAGCCGAAGTATCACAAATTAAAACACGTCAGATCCACTGAAAGCAAAACTGTATTCGTACCGGTGTTGTACAACGCAATGATCCACTATTCAAATTCAGGCCAATCGATGAGCGAGAGAGCGTATCATTGATACAGGCCAACGCATGCTGTCATCGCATAGAAAGGGATCGGTACATTGGGAATGAGTATGCTATACCAAATATACCAAACTACAAGTTATAGGTTTGCCGGAAATCTTACTCACGCAAAGACGAGCACTTCATTTTTACTTCGAGTGATCAGCCTACAGTTGCACTAGACAGTATGGATCAGGGATTAGTGAAACAGAGATATTACACTCGTGTATAAAACAACAGTGCTGTGTGTGAAGGTACGAAAAGTCAGAGGCTTGTATTGCACCCTTTTATGACTATTTTCTTAAAGAAACTGAGCAGCCCAGCTATGGTTTCTCTGCCTTAGTTTGCCACCTTTGCATTTTATACAGATAGGAGAAAAGAAGCGTATTACTTTGACACAGACACCAATAGCTTTTACCAACCATCTGATGTCAACAACCTGTAAACTTCAAAATATTGAGTAAAACGTGTGTTATACTAAAAATTCTGCAATAATTTGCACGAGGCTAACTTCCGTAGGTCATATGAAACAAGCTTTTACATTTCTGCGCTACGCTTTGGATAACTAATCCTATGCATATTGGGACCAAATTATTTCGGTCACATGTTGAAAGTGATATTGTTGAGCCAACATCCAGACGGCTTTCGAGTTGTTCGGAAGGATGCGAATTTATTGCATACTCGTTACTGTATTTGTTACGGCAGAGAGTATGAGGCTAATCGTATCACGTAACTAACGCACGGTCTGGGCAGTTAAAATGCAGGGCAGTGGGCGGAATGAGTATACTGAATAACCGTGGTTCTACAATAGCAGTGATAAACAAAAAAAGAATGCAATTAACTCATGAATAGATAATGCGACTCGCCAATTCGGGCAGCAATTATTCCACTTCAGCAGTTAAGTCTGCGCAAATGGCGAATAGTCCGTAAAATTGGCACAGTAAAACCAATTACAACCGATGAGACGCAAACCGTAAGTTCACAACAATTAAGCAAAGAAAAAAAAAGATAATACATGCAGAAAAATTGCAGGGTTTTATCAGTTTGTTAAAACCGAACATTTGTACATAAACAGGTGAACTCGAGTACCACACCGTCCAACGGGAAAAATATAAATAAATTGAACGACTGGTAAATGTGCAGTAGTATAGTTCAGAATCGAGAATTTAGTATTCACACTCCCCTAGCGTCTTTGGCCTCCTCGCTAAATTCTTCGTCCAAAGTCTCCTCTAATAGACACACTTGTCGTACGTCTCTCCGTAATGTTCCTTTATTTGTACGTATCAGAACTTCCCGGACCGGTCCATCGCCCAGCCTTCGCTTCTTCTATTATGCCCTTTGGCCACAGACCTCTTGGCTTGCGTACATCGGCGATTAGAACAAGATCACCTCTCCGTAAACTGCGCCTCTTTGTGTGCCTCTTTTGACGAAACTGCAAAATCGGCAAATATCAAGTTAACCACCTTTTCCAAAATTCATCGGAAAGCTGCTGCACTTGGCGCCATTGTCTCGTCAGCCTGTGGGGAATTCGTGCAAGCTCTGGGTCCAGTGCCCTGTCTGCTGTTAATGTCAATAATTGGTCTGGGCGATATAGCACGGAACTCATCGGGGTGACCGGGATTGGGTACCAAGGGTCGCTGGTTAAGTATTCTTTCCACTTCCACTAAGGTTGTCTGAAGAATTTCATCGTTAACAAGCCGATTACCGAGTATCACTCTAAGTATCGTCCGTATTGAACGGATCAGACGTTCCCACGCTCCACCACGAAGACTCGCATAGGGCGGATTGAATATCCATTCGCAGTTCCTGTCGTTCAACATTCGGCTCAATTGATCTTGATTTCATGATCGTATTATACCTCTCAGTTCACCCTCAGCTCCACGGAAGTTCTGTCCATTGTCACTGTACACTCTCAGTGGCACGCCACGTCGCGAGACAAATCTTGAGAAGGCGCACAAGAAAGAATCTGTATTCATAGCGTGCGTTTTTTCTATGTGTACCGCTCTTACTGAGAGGCTAGTAAATATACAACCGTACCGTTTCCCCGTTGTTCGTTTTTCCTTCACCAGTAGTGGTCCAAAATAGTCAACCCCAACAGCCGTAAACGCCGGTTGGTATGCCATACAACGATCCTCTATGAGAGGGGCCATCTGTTCTTCACAAATCTGAGCCTTCCATAGCATGCAGCGTGCACATGCCTTCAGGACCTTGCGGACTGCTGAAACACCATGCAAAATCTAATAGCGCTGACGCAGTTCAGAAAGGATGTGAGACACGCCGACGTGACCGTTTCTCTCGTGACAATCTAAGGTAGTTAGTCTAGTCACGTAATGTTGGGCAGGTAGCAGGACAGGATGCCTAGCGTCATACGGCAATGGTGCCTAATTCAGTCTGCCACCAACTCGTAGGATGCCGTTAATCAAAAATGGGCAGAGTCCCTTCAACGAACAATTGGAACGTTTCAAACATCGAACTGCTTCTTTCTGTCGATTCGCTCCCAGTACTTTAATCTCTTCCGCGAAGGAGATCTGTTGCACGTTTCCCACTATCTCCACTTCGGCCTCGTTTAGTTCAGATAACGTTAAACGACCATCAGTCGGGTTATTCAGACCTCTTCCGCATCTTTTCAGCAAGTACCGTTTAAATCTGAGTAATGTGGCTACACATCGTTTGAGCTTGACCCCGCTACTAAAGCTTGCGAACCTGTCTAACCAAGTGTTCGTTAATGTTGCACTATGGACTGTAACATGCTCCTTCTTCAGCCACTCATTCGGGATTTCGCTTAAACTTTCCGGAAGTTTGGGCAAATGGACTTCTTTGAGGCGTAAGAAATAGGCTCCTTCAAGACTTCTAATGATTTCATTCGAGTACATAGCCTGAGTAGTAACAGTCTCAGCCACGTCACAAACAAACTGGTACAGGTCTTTAAAGGCGGGCTCTCTACAAGTGCGGAGGATACTGGCAGCTTTCTTTGACCAATCGAGCTGAAGTGAGTAAGGCAGTCGCCTAATCACCGCCGACGCCGTCACAGTCGCGTTCAGATCGGCCTCGTAATTTTGTTGTTGCAACGTATTTAAACAAGTTTTCTTCTGCTCGGCTAATCTGTGGAGCGCTTCCGAATCATTCGCCTTGATCGATGGTCCTTTGACTAGACTTTCGATGTAAGCTCTGGCAATCAAGTGAGGGCGGCCGAACCTCAATTTGAGCGTCTCCATGGCATCAAGAAAACCCTCTTCCGGATCCAATATAACACAACTCTCAATAGCCTCGCGTGCCTGGCCTTCACAGTAATTAATCAGATATGAAAGTCTCACACAAGGGTTAGAAGTAATACTCATAACATTGGCTTGGAAACTTCGTATAAACAACCAATATATCATCGGATCCCCGTCGAAACGTACAATTTCCCTTTTTGTTAGACCTGCGATAGCATCCAGCGCAGATGGAACTAATTCGTTGAACTCAGGCGGCGGCATTCGAACCTGTGAAAACTGGGCGAAATCCCGCGCCGTATCCAACAACACCATCCGTCTACGTCCCCCATCTCTTTCCGTGAGGCCTTCAGCATTATTATTAGACACGGGAAATCCAGATAACTCAGGCAGAACAAGCGTCGATTTACCGTCCAGCATAACTACTTCAGCACGTACCTTAATTGCATCATTAAAGCTTAAAGCTTCCAGACGACTTTCTAGTTCGGCAATTCTACGCATTGCAAAAGAGAGCTGATCAGACATTGTCATAGCTACGTAATCCTCACTGTGCTGTGAATGCTCTGACAAAGAATGCCTCCTTGATTCGTTCATCTGAGCGCGAGTTCACTATTCAACTTGTGTTACGGCAGAGAGTATGAGGCTAATCGTATCACGTAACTAACGCACGGTCTGGGCAGTTAAAATGCAGGGCAGTGGGCGGAATGAGGATACTGAATAACCGTGGTTCTACAATAGCAGTGATAAACAAAAAAAGCATGCAATTAACTCATGAATAGATAATGCGACTCGCCAATTCGGGCAGCAATTATTCCACGTCAGCAGTTAAGTCTGCGCAAATGGCGAATAGTCCGTAAAATTGGCACAGTAAAACCAATTACAACCGATGAGACGCAAACCGTAAGTTCACAACAATTAAGCAAAGAAAAAAAAGATAATACATGCAGAAAAATTGCAGGGTTTTATCAGTTTGTTAAAGCCGAACATTTGTACATACACAGGTGAACTCGAGTACCACACCGTCCAACGGGAAAAATATAAAGAAATTGAACTACTGGTAAATGTGCAGTAGAATAGTTCAGAATCGAGAATTTAGAATTCACAGTCTTTACCCACATTTTCCGAGCATAGTACGAACTACTTACGTTGCCAACACACAGGCCTCACACAGCAAATGTGTAGAACATTTTAACCCAGTGTATTGGTGCCAGTACGCGCTCGTTTCTCAGGTAATTCTCTTGGGGTACAACAGAGGCGCGTAAGTGATGGTTCTTTTTGCAGTACATATCTGTCTCAATGACTGAAACTGAGTAATTTCTACCGTGGTAGTCATTAAACATATCTGGATGTCATGAGAACCTGTACACACGACTGTAGGCAAAATTACATTCCTGCATGTAGTTTTAAGTGTTGGGAGCCGACTAAAAAGTCACCAAAATAGTGCACGAACACTACGGCATCTTGCGTAAGGACTTCGAGATTTTCGAAGCCTAAGTCTTTCTTACTTTTCTAGAGCGCACAAGAGACCTAGCACTATACAAGCGTCGCAACTCTGCCAGTAACCTACTCACCTAGCGCTCGAAAAACACAATAACCGAGGCAATCTTTTGTAGAGCAGACTTTAAGAGTTCTCCCGGAACTGCCTGGAATTCAGTTGAATGGGTGCTGAATTATCCAGTAATACGAATGTGATTACATTTTTTCATTATAAGTAGCTGCAATGCGGATTCCAAATAAAAGTCGATGTCGGCCTTTGGGGAAAGAGGGCAACAACAGACCGTCACCGCTGCCTAAACCTAGACTGCAATAAAGAAAATACTAGAGCATTTCGACCGGATTTTACATAGCTCCAAGTCAGAAGTCGATACTGAAGTACAAACCCATACCTCCAATTATGCTGGATCTTACCTCACGAATAACTGATATGCCTGGTATTGCGACCTCAATGCCAATTATGTATAAACGAAACATGTCTTCGACATATCCATGAGGTCACCGGCGTTTGCTAATTGAAGGAGCCACATTTTACAAAGCTTACCATGTATACCTTGCGCCTTAGTTTGCGTACAAGAGAGTAATTAAGGGAAGTTAATTTGTGCCGACAGATGACAGGTCAGGACTTATTCATGATTAGGGTGACATGGCAAAACTTGTTCAAATTGCAATATGTATATAGTGTCACTTGCACATAAAGTGTGCGGTCCATGCCTAGGTTTCTCGATAGCTATTTCTTTTAGTACACGTGTATCAGAACCACTTTTGTGGATATGTTGATTTGCGTGTGGTGCCTTTTCTGCGTGAACAACACTAGGCTGTGGTTCTCTAACAGCTGCGTTTAATGGAAGTTCCAAAGTATATAGTTGTGTTCACCGCCATATGACGTGACGGAGCCGTTTGTAGTAGTATACTTAGGTAACTGCATTTGTAGTGACATGACACGGGTAGGCGTGGACTAGAATTAAGTTTTCCATTACAAGCAACGGATCTACCATCAATCTTCCAGGTCCCGAGTATCGACTTCGTGGATGGGTCCCGGCAGTATAAGCCCACTATAAAAATAAGTATAGTTATCCTACGGCTCTTCATTTGATATCCGTTTTAAATATTATTGGCTCGCTGGTGTTTGCCCCATGCAGGCAATAAGCCGATAAATACACCACCTAGACAACCTCTGTGGACCCAAACGTTATTCCTATTGCCCCGGCACTCAACGTACAGTATTGAGGTTGGATATCTATTGAGGCTCATGAAATCATTCGGCGTAGGTAGAAATGCGTTTCCGTCAATCAGAAAATTCCACGGCTTCAAATCATCGCAGTGTGTACCCATTGAAGAAATTGTCACAGAATCAGTAACATTAGTGCATTTGGTTTTCACGGCAATGGATTTTCGCCTGGTGTTCGGTGGTGTGGGATGCACGACCACCGGAGACTTTGGTTATGTGACTTCAAGTTGCACCTAATCCTTCTCGCGTTTGGTGGCTTTAGAGTTGGAATCTACGGAAGACACACTTTGTTGCAATTAGCAAAAGCGACTTCACAAGATGAGCAAAATTAAATTTGTTTCGCCGCTTCTCGTTTAACGGAGATAATAGCTGTTACCGATATTACATCAGTCGATACATTGCACAGGAGGATTTAAGCGGTGGAGCCGGCCATATCTGGATTGTCCACAGAAACAAGTTGTTCCCAGTTTCCCAGGGTTTCTACTACTGCAATGCCGTGAGAACGCCTGGCCCTTTGTCTTGGAATTACTACTTGCGAGAAGTGACTGAAGTACAGGCTTGCTACTTTCGGCTCGAACGAAACGATGTTGGCATTTAAGAATCTACAATTTTGTTGGCTAGATAATCTGTGCTAAGACCAGTATTCATTTCATCATTGGACAGGTGTGTGCATAGGAGAGCAGAAATGAGGTCCTATTGTGCTGTTTTATTTCTTTATTTTGTTACGGCTGACACTGCGCTCATTAGATATTAACGCCTAGCATATATAAAACACGTCAGTCCTAATATTACTATAAAAGTTCTTGTTTCATTAACATAAAATATTTCGTTTCGGGTCACAGATGATGTGACCATAGTGGCCGAATGGCCGTTGCCTGTTTTGCAGGTAAGCATAGCTTCACTTCATGCAAGTGTTTCTGTCGCTAATCATCAGATCAAGTTTGGATGGCTGGTTCATTGTGCATTGTACGGTCTTGGGTAGGTCGGTTAATGTATATCCATATCGTGCAAGGCTGTTTGGATGATTGCATCAATTGAGATGGGAAACGGAAAAGTAGGCGGTTGCTTCCCTGCAGGTTCAAATAAAAATTTAACATGCCCCCTATGTTTCATATACGATAAGAGAACAATAAGATTGAAGGATCCATCGAAAACTGGGAAATTTCTCTATCAAAAAAACAAAACACTTGGATTGTTAAGGGTAAAAGCATGAAAACCTATGAGTGAATTTGGACGAAAATTGCCCAAAGTGGTAAATCCGATAAAAACAATCTCCGCTGGAATTATTCCAGAGACGTTTCCCTTGGTAGCTAGAGCTCCATAAACAGGGACAAAAACGTGCATGTTCATCGACGTGCGGCAAAACACAACTGACATAATGTAAAAACTGCTCAGGTCAGGTCAAGTTCCAAGGACCATACAGGTCTTTGCTTAACTTGCATACTGTTTCTTGCACCGGTAACTGAAAAAGATCCACCGGTACATCGACTTCTGATTTATTCCACGGCTTCATTCTAGACTATACACGGCAGAGAACCGTATAGCTTCGACTGTCGGTGAGGGATCCGCCTGTAGCTACGTGGACTGGAGCAAAAACAACTACAGAATCCTTTCATACTGTTGATTTTCAAGCTTTCGATGAGCTTAATGTTACTGTTAACTTTCGGAATATGGAATAATAAGGATGACAAAATCTAATTACAAGCATCTACCTCAGGTATATGCAAGGGAATGTGAAAACCCGCCTCCCTGTTATATTTTGGAAGCAAATTGCGAAATCCATTTGTTACATACGGAGGAAGTACAGTTTTATTTGCATGGAGTATCTAGTCTCCAATCGGATGCTTTTCCTAATCTTTTAAATCCTAAAATGACGGTCTGGACTTCTCTTTAGTATTTCAGCATATAAAGCCGTTAACATCATTAGATTTTCGGATTAAATCCAGGTAGAAAACTCTTGCACCATCAGTCCTAGTGCACATGACTATTTCTTCAAACCGGTACTGTGTGTATCCTGTTCAGATCATCTGGTCGCGTGTTTTACGCGATCCGATCACGTTTGAAATGGATCCGTCTCGGTACTGGATGCTTATGCGTTGCCTCCAGGCAAACATTAAAAAGATCTTGTTGGACACGACTAGCAGACTTTCGTACATCACAAAATACTGCTCGCATAAAGCTTAACAGTCGACTCAGGCCTGTTCTATCTTCAGTCCTGCAAACTTTAATGTGTCAAAGCTTATAACAAGCAAGCAGTTCGGGTAGGCAATATGCGTCGTTACTCATCGTATTCAACCTGTGGGCTAGTGAAGCAAGTTGACGCAATTATTTAAGGTAAGTACACCGAAGATCATGAAGGAAATGTGGTAGCTTCGCCATACAATGAACTGATTACCTTTAGATTGAGATGGGCGTTGGGGAAGATAAATACAAATAAAAGAATTCCTTTTGTATCTCAACTGCCATTGATTAAACTACCAGTCATAGGACGGCTGTCATATGAGGATCTTTAATGAAGTAGTAGACATAGGTATATTGGAGGTAGCAGGTTATCGCTTATTTACATTGCATTATGCATTCGATAAGGTGACAATATTAGAGCCGGTGGACGTCGGAGATGCAATGTGGTTGGAGTGTTATAAAATGGTCATCTGTGGAAATCTGCTTAACGTACATATGTGTCGATCACATCTGAAACAGTCACATGTGTTTACCGAAACCTTACGCATTATATTCACAAAGCACAACAACTCTTGACTGCAGTAAATTAAAAGGCATTCCACTAATGTCTATTAAACAGGGCGTTTAGAAGTTACACTGGCAAAAGCAATGATGAGCGCGTTGTACGCATTTGCTAGTTAATTAGAGGGAAATTATTTTTCAAATGTAGTTCTACTGAAAACCACACTCCAAGTCATAAGGTAACACTGTCGTCCTTTAATATTTGTTTTCCATTTCTGACTGCATGCTTCAAACGATTTTCTACCACTCACTGAACGTGAGGAGAAATGCATATCTTTCTGTACACAGTACCGATAAGCCCACATATTTTAATGAATGTTCCCAGTGCGACATGAATTTAGTGGATTTTCCATTATAATTGATTCACTTCTCTCCTGCCTGGTGTAAACTAAATATTTATACCAACAATCCTAAATTGACCGACACGTTAGCTGAATACTGATAACAAATTCCATATACCAAAAATGTTGATGGAAGTGCAGGAAAATTCTTAGAATTCGTATTACTGCGACTGCACTTGCTTCCCATTTAAACTTCGTCACAATTAACCTGTGAATGCGGCTTCCACTGCAGCTGAGCAAAATAACCCGTAGCTTGAGGGTAATCAGTCGTGTTGAGATAATTTGTAATGCAATTTTCGTCCAAACAAATCCCAATATATAATACAGCTTTGCCAATAAATGGAAGCTAGCAAGCTTACAATTCCTTGCCAGCTGTTTGTCGATCGTGAATCGGACCACTGGTGAATCGATCCCGGAAATAATTACATACTAACGCAAGAATCCACTACGGCTAAACGATTAAGCAAAGACAAGCAAATGTGAGTGATGTTATATTTTGATTTCATGGTATCGCATGGTTTTCTCGTAATCCTAAGCGATACGTAACAACGTACAGATGATCTTATCTCGACAAATGACTAAATGCTTGCAACAAAATTGTCAAGCACGACGAACAGTTCAAACACTATGCATTGAAGCCTTGTTGCTGGCTTCTTATTTTGCGAGTTCTTTGAATTGGAACGTTTTATTACTGTATGATACTGACTGCATACCTCGGAATATTTGGTGGGACAGCCATTAGTTGACTATATTAGATTTTCGGTTTAGTTCCCGCGGGCTATTTGGATCAATGATTCATCTAGTATATGCATATAAAGTATGCTCATGTAATGGTATATGAGTATACAATACGTTACTGAATATAAGCCAGTCGCTGACCACCTGCAGCATCAGGCTCCATAGCTTAGCCACTGTTTCAAAACAGGAACGATTCAATGACTAGAAAATGTGCGTTGTCTGTCCACAGACCAGGTGCAGATCATTCAATCCGCAGATGGCTCACCTGTAGCTCCACATTCGTATGCCCGCACACTTTAGCTTCGTGTTCCGAACGCGGGCCCTAGTAACCTGTTGCGGCCTAGTAAACCAAATATTTTTGGCATGCATGGTGGTCGCACTGTGCCATATTCCTGCTTGACCTTGGCGGTCACCTGTCCTAGCGTTTGCATATTTTTACCTGGCAAAAGTGATTACTAGTTTAAGTGCCTCATAAACTCACCTTATCATCGTTGGGGGCTTATAAGCGAGTACCGTTACAGCTGTGCGCCGGACTAAATCGTTATTGACATTTGCAACTAATATATGTGGATGGTAAGTCAATCTGCGGCGGAAACAAAAATAACAGGACGCTCACTCCTCCAGCATAGCCACATCGACTACAAGGTGCAGGGTTCAAGGAGGACTCGCAGTATTTATTTTGGTTAAACCGAAATGACTAGTCCGTAACGAAACATACAAAGTCGCCACATTGGTACCTAAGCTGTTACCAATGGTTCCACTTAAAACCTTTATGTTACCATCTGCCAGACTAGTCGCGTACCCGTTGACTGCTATACTGATTTTGCCATAAAAACTGGGGGCCATAGGTTGGAAGGCAAGCTGACTTTTATTAGCCGCCAGCTCCTACATTCGGCTTCCTAGTCACAAGTTCGGGCTTCTGATATGCAAATATCTTGTCGGTTTTGGTGTTAACATTGCGGTTACTAGACTTTGTGGTCTACTGTACATGTGAATATCCCGTGGTCGATATCTGCATTCTTGATGGATAAAAATAAATAGACTGTCACTATGCTTTCATGAAGGTATTGCAGTTGATGCTGTGCGTCTGCGGACTAGGAGGCATAGGGCATAATGTTTGGTAGCGGTTTCAGAATGCTGGTATAAATGGGACTACTTGTTTGTAGATTAGTAAAAAGAAATAAGTCAGATTTGGTTTTGCGTAGAACACCCTGTCAGTAACGCGAGTTCAATGGGTTCAAAGCAATTATTCGAGGGAATCTGGGTCAGTTCGATCACCGAGGCATTATCAGAAACGAACATATTTTCTATTAGATAATCCTGAATACAAATTAAGGTTGCTGAAGATAAAGGTAAACGCAAAGAAATAGCAAATGCCTTGATCATACATCTGAGCACGCAGTTGAGATTCAGTGTACCATGTCAACAATAGGTGTTTTACTTCGACTTGTATGGTCACGCTAACACCGGACATCCTGCATTCTCTTTTCTACATCAAAAGGAATAACGTATGATGAACAGAACATCTTCTTCCTTTCCGAATCCTGGTGGGACCACCAGGGTCCGGGGTCAATCTTCAGCACAGCACGAAGTTTCGTCCTGGGTTGTGTGTGAATCTTATTGTATTCGCTTCTATCCGGAATGTGTCGGCTGCTTATAAGTGTTTCAGGGACTAATTGGAGACCCAATAGCCAGGTTGGCCATTTGATTTGTCTTACGTAAACATGACAGCTGCTAATAACGTCTACTCGATATGCAACCATGGAACTTCAAATCCGTTCGGCGAGCGCTCACTCATTCATCACTCTAGCTTCTTCCGAGATAGTGAATCACTCTGGCTAATTTGATACGTAATCGGAAAACCTGGATTTGCCAGCTGTCTCATGTCTATTCACTTGCAAGGTTGTTGCAGATGTCCGCTAAAAAGCATGCGCAAGTCAGCACATACCAGTACGTGGTTAGGGTCCGTGCTCATGCTCCAAATCGAGCGGCAGCTTTGGGCGCAGTCTCGCTGAGTGTAGCCGCTCGTAGTGTAATCGATTTGCTCGAACAGATGATAAGATGCTTGAAGGCACCATGTTTTACTGCCATGAATACTGTGTCGGAAGTAAACGCTTGCAATAAATCAACGAGTGTCATCACTCAAGTGCACCAAGTGCTCCCCTTTAATATTACGGATGCATGGTCCCTTTTTGACCTCACAGATGAAGCACATCAGTGGACAATTTCTCAGCTTGATCGTTCAGATCGTTATCAAACACCACAAAAACCGTATTCTTTCTGAGACGAATGTGAACGTTCAACAAAATTGTTAATTTGTTATCCTTTTAAGAGAATAAATAAATATTAATATCAAGACTCACATTTGACTTTAAAACCCATTCATTAAAAGCTACTAACTTAGGAGTCCCTGGAACCAGCCTACATTTATATATATATATATATATCTATATATACGATTCACTGGATTAAGGAATTTTAAAGGTCGCGGGATTTCGTGAGCTCTCCTCCTTCTTGGCTCGTACTGAATGATATGGGATAACTGATCCGCACGTAGTTTGTTGAGATTTTACTTTTATCTGCTCTGCCTTTCTTCATGCTTTGCGCGTGTCTTCGGTACACGGTGTTTCACATACTGGAGTATTAACATCCGTAAAACATCACAGAGTGGAACTTTCCCAATGGACCCAAATGGACTGATCAAAAAGGCTGCCCATGTGCGGGTGAGTTATCTCGGGACGAGGGAGTAAGCTGACTTGACACATGGAAGTGCTATGGGCAGGTTCTATGGTCAAACACACAGACCTGCTCGCAACGGAAGGATATAGCCTAATCACAGGTTTTTGACTCTACTCGCTTGCAAGATCGTTACGTCCGAAATAGGAAAATCCAACTGGAAGATAGTGACAAATGGTGAAGCAAATAGCGATGACTAGTTTTCCGAAATAGAAAAGGTGAAACATGAGTAGTGCTAGTTCAGAATTACCAAATCCGTAAAAAACCGCATAACATCACACTTTACATAAAATAAGTTGGACGCATTGGAAAATCCAAAGCGGTATAATATTGTTACCGAAGCTAGAAATCAACCGGTAATGATAATTTTCTTCTGGCATCAGAGTTAGAATGCCCTCGCCGAGCATATAAAACCATTTTCTTTAGTTACTCTAAAGTCGATTGTGCCGATATGTTAAACTGATCTGTAATTCTGAGTGGCATTATGGAAGCAATTCTGTACTCAGGAAAGTTCTTGAATAACAGCCCGTTTGGATTTTCATCCGGATTTCAAGATTATGTCAAGCAACTTATGCCCAGTGAATACTAGGATTTCGATATTCAGGTAATTGTTGTAAGATATAAAATACCTACGTCGTCGAGACGAAGTATTAGCTTAAAACAAAATGAAATGTTAAGCCTTAAACATGAAAAGTTCAGCAAAATAAACAGGACAGTAACTCTCAGCTTTTGGTTCGCTAGTATGACAGTGTGCCATGTTATAGAAACAGGGTTTCTAGGATTGGGCGTAATAAGTGTTTCGCTGGCACTCTCTCGTCAATGCAAAATTTACGAGCTAGAAGAAGGTTCAGAACTGACGATGATTTCAAAGTTAGGATTAATTTGAACATAAACCTGAGTCTGCATAACTGTTGAAATAAAACCTATAAAACATACTGTGCCATCTCACTAACATTCAAAAATAACTACAAAGTAAATATTCGATTTGTACAGGCGGAGTTCAACAACCTTATAAATACGCTCTATAGTATTAATCGCTGGCTTATAAACTTATATTTCTAAATAGCACGTCCAGTGCAATACTGTCCGAAATTTATTTTGCCATACACAAATTTTGTAATGGCTACACAATTTTCGTGCTTAGTCTGTCCAATCTATTCAGAATGAAGGCAACCTCCTCCTGTTAAATACCTTAAATATCATTTCAGCGCCATACAGGCTCAATGGAAGAAAGTCCCAATGATGCCCCACCACAACCAATGTATCCATTTTGCAAGGATGATAAGCCCTCATTTAAATAATAATAATAACAATAATAATAATAATAGACGATTCATCGATCGAAATTCAAACTACATTTCAATATATTCATTAACATATCGTGGCTTTCCTGCGATTGGTATATATTTCGTTCTGTATAATTTCTTTGACGGCAAACCTCATAGCTCTGTCCTAGCAAAAATTAAAAGGCTAGTTAGGTCATTCTTTGCTCAATTTCGTTAGATAGTAGCTCACTCCTCGTTTACAGGGAGCACAAATGAAGCAGCACACTTCTAAATCGAACGATGTTGCTAGCGGTGTCATCTAAAGAGGTAATCTTGGTCCACCATTACTTAAAGTATTCGTTGATGGCAACAACAGTCTAGAAAATCGTAACAAACCGTACTTTTTGCCACTATGATCAAAATAACATTCTCCTTATTATTCCCACACCCAGCAACACCATCTCAAAAATCCCATTTTATATCCGCGCACTTGAAACTGGGAAAGCTGTGGAAAGTTTCAAAAATGACTATGGCAGCAGCGTATTAATCAAAAATTATTTATTCCCCTCTACCTAATACATGGCTTCGTTACTTACACATGCTTGATGTTTCAGAATAGGTGAGTAATATTACAGCCAGGGAAAAGCGCATCGCATTACATTTCAGAAATATTTTTAACGGAATTCTTTACGATTATTCATGAACGGTATGCAATTTATCTTACAAAAATATTACCCAGTGTTACAAAAAACTGGAGGAAGCAGCTATGTATCTCTTTGGAACAAAGGATTTTTCTTATAGGAAGCAACGCCGAGGTAGTTGTCTGACCTTGTTTTCTCTAACCAATGTGAATGGCTTAAGTTTGCAAAAGATAATAACTAAAATTCAAATTATGTTTTCTCGTAAATGCTTCGCCTAAAGACAAAACATTCACGCAGATATTTTAATTTTCCACCCATGTTTTCGTGGTATACGCTTTGAATATGAAGCTGCTGTGAGAGTATTCTTGAAGACAAACCTTTGAATCAGTACTCCAGAAAGCAAAAATTTTGCATTACTGATGCTAGACTAAG
The DNA here is from genome assembly GCA_944474145.2 of Dicrocoelium dendriticum. Lineage (NCBI taxonomy): Eukaryota > Metazoa > Platyhelminthes > Trematoda > Plagiorchiida > Dicrocoeliidae > Dicrocoelium > Dicrocoelium dendriticum. The sequence goes on along the minus strand of CALYDF020002778.1, from coordinate 33,319 downwards.
GAACATTACCTCAGTGTAATGCCGGGTAAATACTTGAAGATAAAATTGTACGTACATATCTAGGCAACTCCTTATCAGGTCATCAATCATATGAGCAAATTTTATTGCAGTATGTAATCCAAAAGTACAAGTGTTTAGTCTGACTGGAAATAAAATACAATATTACTAATGGGACCAAAACATTAAAATACAGCATTGATGTTCAGTTTACTTTCCTTTTGAGTTGCGCTGCTCAAATTACCTGGTTTAAATGCTCATTGTTTTAGAGCGTTTTCATTGGCACATCATTGAAAAGGACGATTAACTTTTGACATAGCAACTTCTGAATCTGAAAGTTCTTCGACAAAAATACAATTATTCATATCAACTCCTGCACTTGTGATTATATCAGGGTATTTGCCCTAACGGTTGTTAAATGCCACGTGACAGCGATCTGTTGACAGATCCGTCACGGCAGGCAATATGATGGCCAATATGCACTTCAAAATTAGCGAGCGTGTTCCATCGGGTCCGGCCGGTTTCCTGCCGTCAAGACTGGCGAGTAGACTACGAACATCTATTACATAACAAGTAAGGCCCACTTTTTCAGTACCAACTGCAAACCTAGAGATCCTCATTGGAGTATCCCACTTGTTTAGACCGAAGCGAAGTACCCCGCCAATGTGGATGCACGTTCAGTGCTGGAGGCTAGAGGCTATCCGTTAGTGCCCTCTAGCAGCTACAAGACTTGTTTGCCTCCCGCGCCGCTTTACATCAGCAACAATCTTCCTGTGTGCCGTATTCACTGAAGTTACCTGTTTCTTTTAAAATGCTCATGCTTTCGCGCTTTTGCGCTGTTGCATTGATTACGCGGCATTTTGTACGCCTCATAATCTTCGGCAGAGTCAGACTCAGGGAATTTAGTCCATCATACTCGTCACCGTCGAGCCGATTGACTATACTATCTACCGAAACAATGTAGCCTCACTGGTCCAGCTTTCCTATACTTATAGGATACAAACAAACGCATTATCATATCATACCCTCTATTATACCTGACTAACAGTTTTAAACAGATGAATCCTGAAACAGCGACCAGTCTACTTCACATGTGGCTCAATTGAGACAATTAGAGTCTGTCGTCTACTAATTGTAGGATGGCTCCGGCAGACACGAGTAGGGCATTGACAGATCTAGGTTGGCTAAAACCATCGAGTGGTCACTAGCTACTAGAGGCTCCAGAACCTGCATTTAATATACACAGTGCTCGCAACTCTTTAGATGAAGACCCAGGCTCCATAGAGCGGAATTCGGTGTAACATGTTTCAAATACCATCTCCACAAACTGTGCCTAGCTTTCCTATAGCCCGAGGAGAAGTTGCACCTCAAGCCGCCGTATTCAACGAAAGTTAAAACCACCCCTAAGCAGGAAGCGGAATTGACGCATTTAGTTTCGGGTGTGTCAACCAATCCAGGCTCCGACTTCGCGGGATGCGATACGTTGCACCAACAAACAGTCAACCCTGCCTCGGGCGGATGGAGCACCATAACTCTTCGCAAGGGCAATCTTCGCTTCGGCAAGCGTGTATTGGTATCCTGCACAGTAAAGATTGATTGTATAAAAGCACGCCGTCTTGATCGTTCGATATTTTGTCTCCTCGGAAGCAGAAGTAGTTCCTGATCTGGAATTCCTTGGTAGTAACCTATTGATTTAACTGGGTTTCGTCCTGTCCCTATACATTCGATGGACTTGGGGCAACGATGTGAAAAACACTGTCAAATTTGTTCACTAAGCTACAAACATTTGTAAAGGCTACACGCAGGCTGCGGTAAACATCGGCGCACGCGCATGTAACATAATTGATCTACCAATATTAGCCCGCCGTAGAGGCTAGCCAAATAATCTATCTGACCAGAAGTAGCATTTTTTACCATGCACTGATGTACGGGGGAGAGAACCGTACCAAACTTTAAGCTAAGGCATCGCTGCAGACTTATGTTTGTAACCAACTCCATGTATTCTTTCTGAACGATAATTATTCAGGGTAAAACTGCTGAAGTATATGATGTTGGTGGGCATTTTTAAAAGTAGAAGAAAACTAATCTCAACTCGCTTTCATACATCGTCCTTGCCTTTGGTGTTACAATCCCATCCGTCAGCTTGCTCAAGTGAAAGTATCACCTAGCAAAATAGCTTATGACTTTAATCATTTTACTGGTTTATTTTTCTCCCAACATATCTCTCACCGGAGACAAAGAATAATTTAGTCTTATCGTAGTGCAACACACTCATGACCATAGCGGACTTATTTCTTTTGATAGTCAGTGAGAGCTAAAATGTCAATGAGAGTTAAAAATCTGCAAATACTATCGCTACATTACGAGCAGTTAAACAAACGAAGTGGTCTGACTGCGTTATTTAATGCGTGCTAAAATGGAAGCCGAAAATCGTAGAAAATTCTTCGTTAAAATAAGCTGACAAATATTAAATAAATAGCAGGATAAATTTGTTTTTAACTTACCCATGCGCTTATTAACTTAAATAGTATGGAGCGAAATGTGTAGAAAAATTGACAATTCAACGATTTATTTGGCAATACTAAAAGAATCAAAGTTGACAGGATCAATAGTTTCATCGGAATTACAGTTAAGGGGACGTCAGCTACCGTTCCTGCACACTCGGATTAGAAGTGATTTAGTTAAAATCCTCGAATTGCTCACACAAATATCCAAGCTTGCCATGCGCATAGCTAATGTCGCAACCAAAATCTTGGTTAAGAATTTAATTAGAGGGAAAGTAAAGCAGTGGGGATCGAATGTGATTTTTGTGTTTCATGAATATATTTTAGCAAATGACAGTTACCCGGCTATCAATGATAGTTTGGACATAATTATTTAGCATATTCCAAAAGATAAAGCGGAGTAAATCACGTATGGGTCTGTATTAGTGATTCTAGTATTTGCATTATTTGAGAAAATTATGTTAACACGTTTAGCAAATATGCGCATGTTAATTACTTTTGCCTAATAAATGCACTTTGTTCGATTCCACACGTAGGAGTCACATACGGGAGTCTACGCTTCGTATACAAATAATAGACGAATTATTTCACCGTAATATACATAAGGAAATTTTCGGAGGAAAACATCCGGTGTTATATATAAAGACTTTCCGCTGTGTTAAGTAATCGAATACAACTACTTGCCTGATGACAACCAAGAGTATGATTGCCTTAGTCGTGAACATGTTCCTTACAATAATGAAATTACTTTCCGCTTCCGGAGGTTTCGCTAATGGTAAGCTACCCCGTTAGCATTTTGTCATTAGTATTGCTCCAGCAAATACCTTGACATTCCATATGCACTATCAGCTAACCAAAAATGTAATAATATAATTTAGTCAAATAAGGTACAGTAAATAGTTTCAATGAAAAATCGTCAGAGACTGAGCTCATATAAACTGAACGTTCAATATTAGTGTCTAATTAGATCATAATAGTATTTGGAAACATATACATTTGAATAATGAAAATTACGTTATCTTTATCAGAGCCAAGTACAACAATATGCTAACATTCCTTATACAGTGCGTGTAATAAGCTGCTGCTTTTAATTTACAGTGCATTGAATACTGGCATTAGTAATCCTTGCAGCGTCGTCGAAATTCCCATTGCTATATAAGCTTTAATCTTGATTGCGCTGACAATTTTTACTTGCTCGTAAATAATCAGTACTATATTAAAAGGAAATTAAGTTTGAAAATGTTGTAACGTGTAAACGTTGCTGTTTCCAAGAGTAAATTATAAAAATTTTGGACTTGTTTTACAGCACATTTATCATCAAATTATTTTATTTTATAAATAATATTATTCAGGGAAGTTTTGTTTATTCACCAAACACTGTGTTTTACTAGTTTCAAAAAACATACATCATTTTATTACCGATGGCTGTGCACAATACGTCTGTGATGTTTACCAAGCCCATTATATCGAATTGGATATCCAAATCACCTACGGTGAGTGAACATGTGTAGTTGGAAAGTACAAAAATAATCCATTGAGTAAGGATTAAAATTTAATTTGTATGCGGAATAATTTGATCACCTTCATCGATGTGATTTGGAGGTAACTGAAAATCGCTTGGTCATAATCGAATACGGCGAGACCGATAATATCTCAGCAAACACACTTGATTCAAGGGCATAGAAGTGCCAACATAATTCCGGGGATAAGCATATAGCATAAATAAATTCATGGGATTTTATTATTTATGACATTTACCGAAATATATTTACAATGGGACTGCAGTTGATTCAAATTCCGTCGTAGCGATTTGTTTGGTCCATTGTTTCAAACAATTTTGTAAAGCGAAGAACACATTTCAGAATTGACTTTGTTTTATATAATATAGACGAATTGATACAAAATGCCAGAGTGGAAATTATAGGCTGGTATGATTACCCGGACGATCCAGTAACTATTTTTGACTCCAGAAACTGGCGTTCGTTTAACACAAGCGATGACTTTTCTATGTTACGTAATGGCAAATATTATTTAATACGACAACATATCCCAGTTTTCGCGTCTCTTAAACTGGCAAGTCCCTTCAATTTCTATCAAATTGGTGCACATTACTCAGTTGTTTAGATACAATTCTGGTATGCAGGGTTGGCTCATTATGCTACGATTTGCATACTTTGGAACAGCGTTCTACTAATGCGCGTAGCTGATCAGAAAGCATAAATACAAAATACATTCAAAATAGTTTATGCTTTCGCAATTTGAAAAGAACAGATGAAATATTTAGATAATCTTGCTACATATGCAATATATAACATGTTCTTGCTAACACCTGAATTCGGTTGTATTGCCAAAGCATGAAGCGAAAGCGTAACAATACGTTTTCGCATCATTTTCTATAAATATGCTGCCGTTTACATACATTTTTCAGGGAAAGATTAGCGTGCAATGGACGCTTTTTGATGGGGACGAGATTATCGCTTTCAACAGAGTCATTTATATGGTTACAAGAAACCGTGTTCATGACGCTCATAGTTGATAGGCTGTTAACTTCAGCATATACAACAGTGCAAATTTAACTCGTAGCATATTATATTGGTAATTTGCCAACTCAGTCTTTTTACATACAAACGGCGGTCGTTTTTCTAGTCGCGAAACCCAAGTGAGCCCTAAATTGCATCGGTTCACTACAATGACACAAAGCAAAATAAATGAGATATAATCTAATCGTCAGCTTTTCTAACGTGCTTAAAATGGCGCCATCGTTTTATATATTCTAGTGGTTGCATTGTTGCATTGAAAGACTAGCCGTATATGTGGACTTCTTTTGATTCCTTGTTGCTCATGACATCATCGCTATGATTGTTTGAAGAATGCTGCTTCTGTCTTCTAGATCTACCAAGTGAACCGTACATAATGTTGCGTTGCTTATGCCCACCACATAATCCTGTGCAAAATAAGAGTAAGCCCCACCATAATTACCACAAACTGGTAAACATGTAAATACTTCCCAATTCCGAGGGATACTTAGAGTAAAAATTACAAGCGGAAAATATCAATTTCGGTAGATATCGGGGGGCATGTACATCACACATGATACAAATAAAACGATCTTAAACATCACAAAATGGTATAGTTTATAGGTCAGGGCAGTTAATTGTCAAGGTCTGGTGTTTCTTTTAAAAATTTTCAAGGAAATGTCCGCAATATGTTCCCCTACAAGGGTTATTGTGAGATGTGGCCAGGTAGAAGAACAATTTCGACGAATACTTGTTTGTATATAATTCTGTGTTCCGGAGGCGGGTAGTGTTCAGTCCGCATGTGGCTAGCAAACATTTTCTTCCCGCGCATTTGTGACATCCAGGTACAAGGCAAATGGACTGAAAATATTAGTGGATATCAATTTGGTTGTTAAAATTGGCTAAATGTGTCAACACTGCGCTCGTTATTGTTTTGGTTCCACCTCCACACAGCAATGTTGAACAACACTCACGGATGGTTATAGAAAGACCCTTGAGGTTTCTTTCGACATAGTTTGCACGACATGAACAAACGAAGGAGTAAACACGTAAAAACTTATTTGACAGAAAATATTTGTATTTGAGTTAAAGCCTTATATTAGGCGTGGAAGTAAATAGTAGCCGTAGGCTTGGTGCGCAGTAGGAGTACTTTATACAGTCTGATGTCTTTCTAGCCTTATCTGCGCTATCGTTTTCTCTTGGAAAAGCAAAGACAGATAAACAAACTTTTTCCGACCAAATCAGATTTAGCAGTTGTTTTCCGGCATTCCATATTTCTCCGATCTGACATTTTGTGATAGCCATATCTCTTTAAAAGGCTGCTTATGTTTTTCAGCTATTGCGGAATTGTGTGCACACCATAAATATTTCTTGCTCTTATGAATTTACAAGCAAGCAATTTACACTTTAGTTTTATTGGGACAAAGCTGACAAAATGTATATATTGTCCATTCCACGTAACCTTTTCTGCATCCTTCGTTGCATTGGCCCACTTGATCTTCTGCTAGTTTGGACATCTGGAAACGACCTACTACAATTGCGTGCTGAATCGAGGGTGAACTTAGCATTACGTGCGCTGAGTTAAGATGGTATAAAATTTGCTCTGTGCGGTGTTGACTGCATGCCAATCGAAATATACCATCCGCATAGTAACCGTAATAGGTTAAAATGTCTATAACTCATCCCATATAGATTTGATCTAATTTGCTGATGAATACATCTGTTTGTGGCCGTCCAAATGTTAAATCGAACTCTACTTAGCCTTTTTGTTTGCAATAACATTACGGGTTGGTCGACGGACGATGGATATCAATTGGGTTTCATTTGTACGACGATCAGTGTCCATGCTAATCCCATGACATTAACAAGAATTTCGCGTCACCCAAAACGTGTTGCACTACGGTGAACCACGGTTAGTTCGGGTAACGCTTAACTCGGCGGACAAGACTGAGGCCGTTCTTCTGTCTGCGAATCGTCTCCGCAACGGCTCAAGCGGTGCGCATACTACATGATATCCCGTGGAAAGAAAGTTCAGCGGATCCAGTTAACAGAGAAAGTACAGAGAGTCAAAGTGGAAAAACAGTGATTGCACACCGTGTTTCTGAGCTTACTGATTCCTCTTCCGAGAGTGCTCAGATGCAAGACCGCGAGCAATGGCACTATATCCGGGAGGCTCTTTCTCTCGAACGTGTCATGGCTACCTCATTGGCAAGAATCCCCATATCACAAAACTATACATGTATGGTCCCAGGCTGTTAAAGCTTATTTTGCAATCAGAACTAACGACACAAACGTTTCTTGAGAACTGGACAAAATTCCGTATCAGATTGACAAAAAAATTCGTCCGAAAGCAGCGGTAACCTCAACATTTTCTAAGGAAATTCAGTAAAGGCTTAACTCTAAATGAAAACGTCAAATGCAGGACAGGACACATGGACGGTTTCAACAGTAGTCATAATATCCGGAGGGACACAGCAGAGCACGAACAAACACAGGGATCCGGAGCATCTGACACTTGACCATATGACAAATTCGTCTCGAAAGTCTGAAACCCATCCAAACAACGATTAGTCGCCAACCCCTTTTGATCGGCGTAAACTCACTTGCTTCATCCATCCAATCGAACACACTTTCGATCTCCGAGAAACTCTCATGCGTTTACACAAATGCCCAAGTTCTACTAAGCAGATTAACTGAATTAACAATTCGACACGCGTCGGCACCTTCGGACCTCATTGCCTTCACCGAAACGTGGTTGAGCCGTGAGATAACGTATGCTGAAATCGCGTTAACAGACGTGTCCGTTGTCCGGAAGGAATGAGTCAGCAAAAATGTGGATTAGCCGTCTACTTTCGTAAAAACCTGCAATGCGAACCCATAAACAATGCGGGAACTGACGTACCTGATTCCATCTGGTGTAATTTACGGCTGTGAGGCAACGATCTTAACCTATTGGTTGTTGTTTAACGTACACCATTGTCTACTCCTGAGATGGACTGCAAATTGGTAGCTACGCTGAGGCAAGTGATAAACATAAAGTACAGTCTCATTCCAATCACCGGCGACTTTAACTTACATACTCTAGATTCCCAGGCTACACCAGGAGAGCAATTCAAAGCTGACCTGCAATATCTGGTTTCAGCTTTCCCGCGTTATGGCCACGTCACTACGCCCACCAGATTCAGGGGAAATAACAGGCCATCCATATTGCGCCGAATATATATAAATGACATAAATGCATGGCCTTAAGTGACTTGGCACGGCACACCTACTTAGCATCCCGAACGGCGACACTTGAAATGTCTACAAAATACAAAGACACCACTGTGTCCAGCGCGTCCAGGTGGGTAAACTGAAGAACCAACAAGGTCTAGTGGAAAATTTTTGCTCCAAACCCAAACTTCTATACGGACATCTAAGCAATTTGCGCCTTGTTTAGCGCGATATTCCTGCTCTGCACACAGCATGCGGGTTAGCCCACACCGCACAAGAGGCGGTCAACGTTCTTGGACAACAATTTGGCTGTACCTTCCAAAGTGTGAAATCGTCATATTTGCTGCCTGAGCAAATAATAACGCCATCAGTGCTTAATCATGTATCGTTTACCTCCGCAGCCGTACGGAAGAGGCTAATGTCATTGCGCGAATTCAGCTCCTCGGGTGCGGAAGGCATTTGCCCGAAGGCGTTGAAGGGTGCTGCCATGAGTTCGGCGACGCCACTTGCAATTTCGTTTCAACGATGTCTGAGCGAGATGCACGTCCTTAAGTGGCCGCCAATTTAAATAAAGAAATTACCGTCCGATAGCATTAACTCCTGTGATCTCCAAGCTTATAGAGTGCACTGTAGCCGAAGCTTTGATGGCGTACATGGAGAACAACTAAATCCGCATTCCGGAGAAGCACAGATTTCGCCCAAAACCAGCATTGTACCATTAAAATATTGACCGCTCCTGCAATCAGGACGGTATATGTAGACGTTGGTTTTAGAGTCCACGAGGCCTACTTGGATTTCGCAAATGCATCCAACCCTTCTATAACTTTTCGGAAGCAAGCCACTCCTTAACAGAATCAAGCTCCTCCTTAAGAATATTCAACCTAATTTCTAACCACATCAAGCTGAATCCATCGTCTTGACCAATTGCAAATCAGTACAAGTGTACTCAGAACGTCTGCATCGGTTGGTGCAGCGCTCAGCCAAAAAACCACGTGAGGCACAGTGAACGCGAAAACAACACGTGAGCTCATTCACTGTAGGATGGGTGCGGACTAACACGCGGCATCTATGGACGGTTGAGGAAGTACTGTAACTTCCACCCACTCACTTACGCGGCATCAAGACACACAACGCAGAAGTGGGCGGCCATCCGCGTGCTCACTGTTACGCGCAGACGACCAGACATGAAATCAACTCTACAACGAAGCAGTATCGATTGCACTAGGTATGGTGAAACACCGTTTGACTGAAGAGATTAACCTAGGGAGTGACCGAAAATTAAGTTGGTTGAGACAACCGACAGTGACATTGCGCGGTATGTTGTTCTAGCTCGGGTTTCATTCGGAAGTAGGCACTAAAGAACATGATGTTATCATTAGATCGCCAATGTCCACTATGTTGTACATAGTACTGGCAAACTCCAGTAAATGGCCAAAAGTTGTTGGTATCAAGTGAATGGCACATGTTGAACACAAAAGTGGATAAGAAAAGCTAGTTTGTGAGGAATCGGAAATCGCCCACCATAGAGTAACACATCGCCATTCCCTGACTGCTCAGTTTGCAAGAATGATTAGCTTCCGAACCGATATGTCGTCAACCGACTGACACAGATGGGACACAGTACTACAATTCCGATCTCTGTGTTTCACAGATAAGGCCATGTGCGCAGAGAAGGAAATAGAAAGTAAGATAATTCCTGGATAGTGGACACCCGAAACCGGTAGTGAAAGCCACGTTTCACAATATGCTAAAATCACATTGAAAATATACAGCGGAATGGATTGGGACGATAAGAATATCATAGGTATAAGGAACTACCTTTTCCTTTCCGACGGCACTAACCAAGGAAGAAAACTCGGGATCTGTTCAACAATGGTGTATCTGAAATACACACTTTTCGTAGATAAGATGACTAACGGTGTTCACAAATGTATTCACAATAACTGTGAATATGTGTGTATATGAGATACCGCGAGCGAACTGCACACAACGCTGCTGGAACACCTGACGCGCATTTCACGGCAACGTCTAATGCTCTACTGTGAGATTCAGCGGTGGTGACGCACCTGTTGGGTACGCTGCATGTAAGGTGGCCAGATTATTGATGTGCCAAACCGAGAAGCTTCCAGATTTCTTGCACGGGAAACCGAGACATTTAACCTACCCCCGTTTGTTTCTGCATATGTTGATCGTACAATATATTGAAAAGATACATATCTACATTTCTTGCTTCAATGCAATTATAAAAAGCACTTGCGTTATTAGTCAGTACAATGGCTACGCTACTGAAGTTTTAAATAAATAAATGGAATATTCCCGCTAGAGGGAGGCATACAAGTGAAGGCACGACGAAATATACCTACAAACATAGCTGCTTTGGAACAGTAAAAGGTGTGGTTAGAATAAAGTACAACCAAAATTTTCGTCGTTTACTCACTTAAGAAGTTCGTGGATTAATAGTGGGATCCCAGAACATTATAACGCTGGTTTGCGAAAAAAGCAAGTTTATTACTATTGTGGCAATAGCCAACGTTCGGCATGATTTCGCCATGTTGTAATCCATGATTTCATGAGCATAGGTCTGGGCGCTGCATTAGCATGTCGTGAAGTTGTTCGCAAGCATACACGACACTCTTTTCTTCAGAACTGCATTTCACCAAAAGTATTGCTTTCAGTGTTTAACCGCTAAAATGCGTTGTCCAGAATCTACTTCGATTCAGTTTGGAAAAATGTATAGTGCTGCGTCTGAGGCACAAGTTGGTTCATTCTCACAAAATCGGCAACCAAAGCTGCAAACGTCTTCTGGGAAGAAGGATGTGTGAGTTTTATCCAGGTTGACCTTGGATGTTCGAATCAGACTGAGGCGGCCTAAAGGAGGGGCGTCCAACACGTGGGTCTCCTTAACCATGCACTCGGACGAATCGACCCTTCGATTTTTCCACAATTTCTTGGCTCAGACATACCACCACCTGTGGAATACGTAGTACAGTTTCTGCAGCCATGGATGAGGAGAGATATCACCGTGGTAGAGATATCTCAACGCCATGCAACCAGAGACGTCAAGGGTCTGTATAATTTGCCGTATGCACGAAGGATTCGAGTGCTTGGGGTCTTCAGCGGACAATATCGGCGATTGTGCGGAAATCTCATTTTGGCTTACCATATTTTGAGAGCTCCCAACCACAGGTGCCGCCACTTGCTAGAGCTCATTCACTAAGCGCAATTTGAGAGGCCCCTATATCAAGCTGGCACAGTAGCAAACTCGTTTAGAATACCGTCCGAATTGCTTTTCCGTACGAGTTTGCAGAACGTGGAATGCCCTACTGGAATCTGTCATATGTACTCCCACGCTGGCAGAGTTCAAATCTAGGGTTGAGCTCGCAGTCATTTTGCTGCACCATCTTACATGACCCATTACCCATTTATAAACACAAGTGTCTGTAACATTTTTCACTGGAGTTCAAAGCCTACATTTCGTTTCAAGTTTTTTAACTCCTGCATGTGTACACCAGAAGGAGACACGATGTTTACCAATATCCACTTTGCCGTCGTTCCGCATGGATTTACCTTGGATTTACAGTGTATACTAGGTATACTTCAGTGAGTTCACTGTGTAAACCCTCTTTTGCTTACCATCTTTTATGTTTCAAATTTTCAATATTACCTTCGTACGGTTTTTTATCCGTATAGAAACATTGTTCCATTAGCCACACAGGGATAATTTGTGAGATGATTCATTCAGTAAGTGCATTAGTCCCAGGGAGGCGGAAAACAAATTAGATACTTTTCGTACTTCTTCCTATGGGACCGAGTTGGTCTGGAAATGGGGAAAAAATACTTCTACCTACAGCACATCAACCTATGTTTGTTTACAGTTCTAATCGAAACTGTTGTCCGCCGATGCAAACCTACACATGTTTTCATCAAGCAGCTAGTTGTCTTTAATTTCTGGGGCTGGGTGTGTAAATCCAAAAAGACTGACGCTTGCTTTAACTTTCTCCCAGTACGGTGGTTGGTTCATGCCATATAATTAAAGCCATTCGGTTATTCAAATCGGTTCATTCTTTCATATAGGTAATCGACGCAATTGTCGTCGAAACTGGTGATACTATTCCTCAAACTGTTTGATGACAAGACCCTCTTGTTCGAGTTGGCCAATTCGAATATTTACCTCGTTTGGAACAACTCTGTTTCTGCTATTGTCCCTGCAATTCTGCAGAAGTTAGGGCATTGCAGACGACACTCCCAGTGCTGAAATATTTTGTTCCTCAAAAGTACAGTAGCTTGGATAATGGCAGATGTTGTGTAGAAAGAAGGGTCACAGCTCAGGGTAGAGATTTTCAAAGACATATTGTTGTTGGTCCGGGATGTTACAATAACGGGCGTCACTCATGCCCCTTCTCCTCTCGTTCCGTTAAGCCAATGTTGCTCCGCCTGCTCTCCCTGATTGTGCCAGTTCCCGTTTCCGCCCGCCCCCTTTTTACTGGTCTTTTTGTCTTCCGGGCAATCACTGCTTTCTGCTTCCCTACCTTATGGTGTGCCTGCACCGTCACTGTTTGGTTCTGGCTATTCCACCTACATTATACATGCTCAAAGCGGGATACTCTGAGGTTTACGTCCTCAAATCGGTACATTAGTACATCCCACCCAGCATTTTTAAGAAAGTGGGATAGCAACTTTAAATGCGGGGCTATTTCGCCTAAATTGGGATGTATGTTTACCTCGAGTGCATGTTATTTACCCGGATTTTGTCGTGGAAATTAGGCATTATGCATATTGATGCTAGGTGGCTAAAATTAAACTGAGTTATGGAAATTTAAGAAAAGTGAGTCTGCGTTACGAACACGATTAACCATTGACTGGTATCCCCTTATTGACGTTTTCAGAGCAATAGCCTAGTCTTTCTAATGATGTGTGCTTCAGAGAAGGTTATAATAAAAATCCGAAGGCATGCGAAGACGAATGTATTCTATTTCGCGCTCAATCATTCATTAACCGCAAGTAGCTAGCGACCCGGATATTTGAAGATATGGCAATTTACAAAATAGTGTTAACAGCTATGTAAAAGCAATTGGAGAAAATCTTAGCTTGAATACTTGATATCGTCATGTTTCTAGCCAAATCAAACCAAAAAGTTTTGATATAACCGGGAAGTGGTCTCAAGACGACAAGCGAGGTAGGGAAACAGAGTATATTTTTCAGAAGACGTGCATTTGTTGTACCTGTATAAACCTCTTAGGCTCAAAAATTTGGTAACAATTTAGCTGTGTCCCCACAGGTTCAAAATGAATTTGCGAGCGATTTATCACAGCAGATAAAAATAAATATATTGATATCTAAATAAATAAATGGTATGTTCTTGGTGAAACAAGCCACACCGGTGATGGCGTGATCAACTAGGCATACAAACACAGCTGCTTTGGAATAGAAACATTTCATTTCATGTATAACCAGAATGTTCGTATTATATACGATTTGACATTTTGTCAGGTAATGGTCCGACCCAGGAACATGACGGCGACTTGGAGCGGAAATGTCAATCCCAATTGTGGTGCCGTTATTCAAGTTTGGCGTGATTTCGCCATGAGGTATTCCATGAACACCGCAGCCAACATAAGATTTTAGTGCAATCGTTATCCATTAAAAGCTCAGAATGTTTAGTTCTCCATCAAAGCATTCTGCGTAGCGAAATTGGATGCATAGATTTATGTAGAAGTCTGATAATTGCGCGCGTGTGAAATGGTGGCTGTGATTTTATTCGGTTGCAAGTCACATCCGCCCCGTTGCAGTGATTTTAAGCGAACATTTTTGGCCTTTAATAGTGAGAACGCTAGCCAGGCGAAATCCCACCAAGTCCTGGAACACTGCCGTAAGTTATTTTGAACAGTAGTACAAGCTGGCCATGCATCCTACAAACCGATTTCGCACCCCGATAATTGCAGTCGATTGGCGGCCAAATGTCTTGGCGAGTTGACCCATTGGTTTAGTCATATTCCGGCAGTAGTCGTTGAAACCGGTCGAAGATACAAAAGAGTCCTATCTAGTGATGTGTGGTGCAGGTTAGGAAAATATCGACTTAACAGAGACTGCTTTCTTCTTCCGTGGTATATTTGTCCGGGTTGTGCAGACCATATCCAGCTATCCACGCTGGAATTGTCATGTAAGTGGCGAGTGCAGTTGGTCCTTTTGGCTGAATCCGTCCAAATCAGACGGAAAGGCCATTCCTTTGTCCCATTTGGGATTGTTAAGCAGTTCTTAGTCCGTAAATTTTGATCAGAATTTCTTCAAATGTAAGTAAAAATAATGTTTAATTAACTTCATGGTCAAGTGAAAAAACTATTAAGCGCTATCGAAAAGGACATTTTTTACGCGCCATTGAGGAGCAACAAAGCTGATCATTAAATGACATAGGAAAAGCTCCAGTTGAATGGAGAAGCACAATGTTCTTCCGGAAATGTAAGGCACCAAACCAATTAATGGACACCAGTGAGACAAAGCAAAGCTGCCCGTAGCAGTGAAGGTATTCAAGTGAGCATAATCTGTCATCTGTTTTCGAACAGGCGATTCGTGTAAGTATATTATTCAAGGTGAGTATATAGTGCTACTGTGAGCACGAGGCGAGCTAAATCCATTTGTTGACACTCGGCAGATATGACATCCGCAGCAAATCATTGCTGATTCAAAGAAAACCACCATGTTTGCATCGCCCACGATAGAAATCCCGAAGCATCACACAAAATGACAAAACGAGTGACATATTGACTGCAGGGAAACGTTTTGGACTGCTTTAAGAGAAGAGGAGAAGGAGAGAATTCAGCTTGATGACTGCATGGCCATGTGTCTAACTATGCTCACAGTATTATAAACAAAGACCTCTGCGAAATCAACCCAAGGCTACATTTGTGCCATACACAAAACATTTCTGAAACTGGCCTCTGTACTTCAAGCTTCTACGATGGGTAACTTTGTTAGCGATTTTGTATGATGTACCGACGAGAATGATGTCATTTTCATTAATATGTTGCTAAGATTTCTTGATTCATGTCAGAGGTATAATTCAGAATTGGCTGTTCAATCTTGGTGGAAGATCAAGCAGGTGATGCAAAAGGTATGCAGCAGAAATAATCGGAACTCATCTTTCACAGAAACACTTCATAGAACAATGAAAAAAATGCAATCACAAGATCAGCTGCTTCTTTACTCCTCATCTTGGTGTTCTCCTTACCGTGTATTTTTTTTGTGAGCCTTTGGAGCTAAGTTCCCATAGAAATCAAGGATGCTTATAAACGTCAAGATAAAGGAGCTAGATCTGCGGAAAGTTCGTTCACGCCTACAATTTTAATAATACCCTTTTCATAATAAAGAGAAAATAGTTAACATTGAAATGAATCAAAGAAATACTGCTCGGAGTTCGGGATAGGCATGTATTTCCAAATCCGTAAAAAGAAACGAATGTACGGAGAAGTTTCGTTTGTTATACCGATGATATACCCTTGAGTTCTAATAAAACATGCTTTCTATCATGAACAGTGACTGACAAATAGGTATATTTTTCAGCAAATTCATAGCTTTGCAAAACAATATGCTTTCCTTGCACCAATGAATCTGCTTAATAATGTAGTTGTTTGCTTTTGAACTTGAATAATATATGGGAAAAGGGGTTTGACAGCCCATCTCAATGTTGTCTCTCCCGTTACTTTTGTATCCGAGCTTTTGGTGATCTGTTCTCTCAGAAACTATGGATGCATAGGTAGGTTTAAACAAACGGGCTGGATCTGCAGCAACTTTCCGTCAAGCTGCCGACCTTGAGTTTGTCTGCTTCATAATGGTGGTAACATGTCAGATACTGAAATGGATGAATCCAAAAGTACTACTCTGATTTGGAGATTATCCGTAATCCGAATCCGCCAAATGAAACGAGTGGACAATGAGCAGTTGGTTGATATATCGATGGGATTTGATACCAAGTTAAATGGGAATGCGTGTCTGTCATAAACAGTTTACCTGAAGAAAGGCCATGGGTTTTAACAAAAATAGGACGCGGCAAAGAAATACTTGTTTTCTTATAAAATGAAATCAGCTTGCTGTTAATTATGGTTGTCCAATTAGTGAAGTAGACGGATGTATAAAACATAGGAATTCCTTGTCAAAAGGAGAAGAATACCAAATTTTTCGAAGCTTCAGTAAATGAAAACATTACTAGATCTTCTGAACTTTTGATATTCATGCCAAATATCCCTATGGGGAACGTAATGGCATATCTACTGCCAAACTACATGCGTTACAGACTGTGGCAGCGCATTCTCACAACGCAAACTTATAATGAATAACTTGCAAACATCAGTGCAACAGAAAATGCCCACGGATTGGCACGTATCCCAGTAACCGAATCTTGGCGATGTATTGGATTCTGCTAACGTGATAAATACTGATGCCTCAAATAATGCACGAAGTGTATCGGTTTTTTTCACGATAATTATAACCATACAAATGCTTACATTTACAGCAGCACTCAAACATTAGGTCAGCTTGTGTTTAAGTGAAAAGAAATAGCTGGGTGCTGTTTGTAATTGTTAGAGTTTATGGAATTACGATTACAAGGGTGCGACAATATTACCTTCACCCCGGGCTGCAAAATTTGTTGCTACTCCACTGCTGTGGCCTCCATCACATGTTCAGGTCAACTGTTCCAAATATTTACCCCTCCGCGATCGAAGCACAGTGGGTGGGGAAATCGCTTCACATCCAGCATCACAAGTTTGTATCCGTGTCCGAGTGTGCTGCATGGCCACCGTAAGTGCAGTGTTGACCTCAACATAAAGAAGTCACCGCGATATAGGATACAGTAGGTCATAAGGAGGTCGAATTGCATCCGGCGGTAGGACAAGACATATAATCCCAGTCACCTGCACCGGTCTTCATACCGCAAGCCACATAAACTCACGATAAGCCTGGTAGTAAATTGCTGGACCTGTTCGATATTCTGTGCCTTACCCTGGGTAGTTGGAATGTAGGCGGGCAAACAGTACTCTAGCATTGGTCAAATAATGGTGACTGACTAACTCTTCAGACATTGTGCCAAAGTCACGATAGCGCTCCCAAAGCCTTCATTATTCTATACCATATAGGCCGTTCTTGTTGCCCACCGACTTCAATTGGCAGCGCCAAAGAACACCAAGGTCATTCATGGAGGGTTTGGGTTGTAGGGATTTTGCGTCAAGGGGTAGGTTCGGCCGTTAGCACACTTCCCTAAGCTCATAGATACAGATTTGGTTGGGATGAACAGAAGGTGGAATAATGCAGAACCTGAGGATAAGCTGTTGAGGTTTTGCTGAAGTCCGCCACATTCACGGGAACTCCAATGTCTCCAAATCTTCATGCCATCCGCAAACATGACACACTGGGACCGGATAAGCTGAGGTAGAACTTTGGGGTGGAACAGGAAGAGACTTGTCGCAGCACAGTGCATTGAGTAACGCCACTTGTAGAGGGATACCTGTTAGTTTGATTAGCATTGACTGTACGCTAAACTTTCGTTAAACAAGAACATGACGAGTCTACTGGGGCATTAAGCCATCGATATATAGCTAAGTAGATATAGGTATAAATAAATATACATGGATTTTCATAAATGCACATATTTTTAAGAAGTACCCAGGCATTAATATTCAACTGCTTAGAAGTAATCGTTAGGTCATAGAAAGATTCAAGTTTTCGTATAAAATGTAAGGTTTGGAAGCTGCTTATTTTAAGAACTTCAATTGTCTTGTAATATACAAACATCAACATCGGTTTTGGCAATAGTATAACATGCCGGGTAATCAATAACGGAATAGATCTATACGACAATTTCTTTTACCTAAAATATAAAAAGCGACAGCTACTTCCGTACAAACATATCACTATCCAGAATTCTCCTAGCAGTGTTTACTAGTACGCAATAAGTGCAAGCACAGATCCTGTCAAATGTGAGCTAATCCTAATTTAATTGAAGCTGAAAGGTTTCCCACACCATGCATAACATTAAAAGAAACGTTTGTATTCCAATTTAATGCGAATGAGCTGAGAGTAGCTAAGCAATCATTTGACGCCAATTTCATGCATTATACAATTTTTTTACTTGGATATCCTAAAGTTCAGGATTCACCTGATAATGTAGACGAAAATAAAAAGTATATATCACACGTTTCTCTCTTAGTCAAAAAATAACACATGCAATGGCTTGTTCGTTAAGTTAAACTTGATAATTCACGCCGCTAATTGAATGCTAAAACGTGAACACAACCGAATCAACGTGTCTCTACCCATGAAAAGTTTGTATCTTCCTTTGAACAATTATGTATGCTATGAAACTGCAAGGGCAATTGCACCACAGCCGATCCATAACTTTCAATACCACTTGCTTATTTATACTCAACTATATATGCTTATTCATATACTGGTGCTATTTTATCCCCTCTTACCTTTATCTGCATCAGTGCATGCTTATTCAAAAAACTGGGCTAAGGCGTAAGAAAATTGGAACACTCATAAAGTGCGCACATCATAAGGAATCTTTGATATAACCCATTTTCCTCGTGTTTTTCCAGCAAAGTAACACTGAATCTCACAGCTACATTGTTCAAGGAATTCCTACCTATTATTACAGCCAAAATTGATTCACCTTCTTCTCCTGCTATATGGTTGTATTTGAGGTAAGCAGTTAACATTCCTTGTCAAGTTTACAAAATCAAGCCTGTTTATGCATATCGCGTAATGATAAAAATCAAAACGTCCGTTAATTGAGGGAGAATAAAGCTGAAAGATTTCAGTATCTGTGCCATATCTGAACGAGTTTTGCGCGCTTCGTTTTGAGTGTAGGCAAATATTATCCGTCTATTGGTTCGGACGTTTGTCAAATATAACGAGAAATATAACAGATTTAATTTAATCTTCTTAGTAAAATCCATGACATTTTGCTGTGTGACACTACGTTCGTTTAAGACTGAGAAAAATATTTTGGTAGGAACCTGTAGAAAAGAACTGTTTAAAATATGATTCGTAAACTCGCTAGCATGCAGCGCGTTCCCTCAGCTTAACCAGATGTTGATGGCAAAAACTTGAAAACTAACTAAATATCGGTTTGATGCAACAATCAATTGTTTCTGATAAGTATAACACATTTCATTAATAATAATGTCACAAGTGCTATGCACACATCGATTTGGGATGCGTGCGTTCTTTTGCTTTGTAAATGAAGTTGGTAGGTAATCAAATGGATTTACCTAACATGCATCAATTGTCAGATGCAGGAGATAAAATACTAATGTTGGGATATATCGGATATACAGAAATATGATATGGACGTTGCAAGATAAAACGTTTGTTTGAAAATGGTAGTGTGTCTCTATTCTTCGCATACGTTGAATAAGAATGTCTGACTTGATCTGATAATTGGGAGAAGTTAGTCGCATACGCTGGTCGTGGTTAACCTGACGCAGTTGCAAAATTTACAGTAAATGGGAAGTTATTTTTAAAATTCCTGACTGATTCCATGTTGCGCACATCGATAGAAACCTCATCCCGAATTCGACGCTGGAAATAAAATTGTTTAGTGAAAGCATCATTATTCCAAATAAGGGAAAGCTATCATTTACACCATCGTGTTATTCAATATAGTTACGCATAAAACATGGTTGTCAAACTTTCGTTATTAATACAAGGTAAATTTGTGGTAACTAACAAATGGTCACTGGGCTTCAGATAAATACAATGAAGTTGCCGCGTATTGCGCTTTTCTTATGCTAATATAGGGGACAAACTAAACTTGCGATAAAGTGAGTTAGCCAATGCAAAAACAAGTCGTAATTCAATCACACAATTTAGTAATTGTAAACCGATACATTAATGCACTGTTAGTTGGTATTTTAGTTTGTATATATTAGTCCCCTTTGCATCAGTCATGTAAAATATATATGGACACGTACATTTAGAGTTAACGTTGCCAAAATAAGTTGAATATATATATTTGCACAATAATCCATTTCATGTTTATCAAAACACGTTGCGGTATATATTCTAGTATGCAGCCCCTGCTCATGCTCAAAAATTCTTACGCAAAAATGCATGAGATATATATATATATTGTGAAATATTTTTTGTTTCAATCTGTAACATGGAGAAAGGCTGCTATGTTCAGCTTAACAGCGTCAGTGTTTTCGATTTTCATTTCAGATAAAGGCAATTATTAGTTAATACAAAATGTGAAATGAAATTCCTTGTGTAGATATCTCAAGGCAGCAAATATTGGATAAGCTTTCATTTTCACCAAAATTTATAAACAGCTTAGGTATTCGCTTACTGTGAAATGATAAGTCATCCCACTGTTTGCTGATTACAAATAAGCACTTTTGTTCAGTAATAGTTTGCCAATCTTCCTAATAGTTATCAAAATATATTCAGTCATCGCGAACAAAACATTTAAGCATGACCTCAACGGTGGTGGCATTTAATCAATCAAATTCTTTGATTTCTTTTGTGCGCTTGAAAAAAGGCTTCCAATACGGTGAAAACTCATTCCAAAGAATATGGTTGGCGGCATCCGGTTTCGGATTTGCCTGTCACTTTGGCCAAACGCAGGACGCCTTTGCCTACAGAGAGATCATGGTTGACTTGAGTTGCACCACCCACAGCTCCATCCACTTATCCCATATCCAGTGTAAACCCGAAGGAATAATATCGGGAGGCAAGTGGGTGGCAGACACGTTTCATCAATGAAGCCGACCTACACTCCTGCAAAGGCAAACACAAACACGCTCTATTTGGGGAATCCAGCGCGCACAAGGCGGTGACTAAACCGTAGTCTGCTCCACACTGAATACACGGAACCACTCTTTGATCCTAACACGGTGAGAAGGACCGTGCACCCCGTTCCCTCCAGCAAAGACCAACTGTCTCCTAGATCCAGTTAGGACAAGGTAATGTATAATATATAGGTAGACACCTTGTCAACATACACATCAAGCGCAACCACAAGGAGGATACCAACCAACAGCTAATCACTTGAGTGCAATTTTACAAATAAAATACCTCGAGTAATGCATAAGGAAACGGTGACTTAAATCCGAAAATAATGAGCATATTAAATAAGTTGTTTACGAACGAATCCGAGATAATTCATGAGGTCGGAAAGTATATGTTACGGAAATGCCACAAATACGAAAATGTTATCGAACAAACTATAATTGGCTGAAGCGACATGTGTAGGTTTGCAGAAGAGAGTGCTGTTTGACATTTATGTTAGGAAGAATAGCATTGGACACAATTGCAGGCCTACCTGAAATAAATAGAATTAGCATGCAAGCGCGCGGTTAGTAAATCAAATGCAGCGCACCTACAAACGATTTGCCAGGTCAGCCAGTGTTACATATCCACATCCCTATCCCCAGCTTCAACATTCACAAACATCTATTTCAATACCACATCTGTGTTGAAGAAACTGCTCTCACTACGCATCTGCAGCTCTGAAGGGAAACGTGTATATATAACCAAAGTCGCTGAACGTAGCAGTTAAGAGCTAGGATATCAGTCAGATTCCTTTCGCCTAAAGAATAATAGGTATCGCAATTTTTGATGCAAGTTGCGAAACATCTCGACTGTAGTCAATATTAATAAACACCGTTATTTAATTGCGCTTGAATACCTTATCCGCAATATAAAATACATCAATGCATTATAATGAAAATATTACGCTAACACGCAGCCAACGGCGAAACACAGTTAATTGCGTATGTCTGACAGTTAAAGTTTTAATTGTGGTGAAACTGCATTCCTGCTTATTATCTTGATGGTTAGTGAATGAATAGCTCATTACAATCATTTCTTGTAAGTATGTATATACGACACTTAAGGAAAAAGATCAAGTATGTTTGTCATGGTTGTTTTCGATGAAAATGTGGTTCGACTGTCTTTGTTTTCCTAATGCCATTAAAACTTATTCTGTAGCTGCCAAAGGCTATTATGAGATTCCGTCAAGTCATAAATGCATAAAGAAAGTGTTATTTTTCATTTAAGCCATTAACTGTGGCTATTTTTGCAAGTTCTATTGCATATATACTTCTGAGCATGCCAGTGAAAATTCATTCCACATAATCCGACATCCACTAATCAATTATTTTAGTCCTGGTATGTTGTAATTTAACAAATTACAAGTGCAATGATTAATGTGACTTCAATTACTTATTTTTCATTGGCATGCGCTGTTTGAAGATAAGATAAACCATTGGAAGTGTTAGGCGCTACATTCTCATTAGCAAGCTGACTGCTGGGAGTGGAAGAAAAAGGGCACCGATATTGTCAGAAAGCTAATTGAGAACATTTGTATTCTCGATTTTAAAAATGAGTTTTTGCACCATAAATTGAAGCAGTTTAACCTATGGATAATTATACTTCATATAAAATGAATTGGGTAGGCGACAAAGCTGAGCGTACAACGATGCTCCAGCTGAATTGTATGGTAAAGTAGCGCATGGTAAGAACGAAATTCGACCTCCGGTCGAATAGATTATTTGGCTAGCCTCTACGGAAGCTAATTGTTTTAGATCGATGCCGCTTCATGCGCATCCCCCTGTTCCTACCGCGGCCTGCGTATAGTCTACACAAATTTTTGTAGATTAATTAACAACCGTGGCTATTTATCTCACATCGTTGTCCCATGTTTTCCGGGCGTATTAGGACTGGCCGAAACCTGGTTTAATCCTGAGCTCACTACCTAGGAAGTCTAGATCAGTGGCTACTTGTGCTTCCTGTGCGACAGACTATCAAACTGTTAAGAATGCATGCTGTTGTCCACTCAGTCCTTGCTGTGCTGGAGAACGGTACACACATACCTCAGCGGAGATCGCCTGTGCGAACATCTAAGGTTCTCCATCCGACTGAGACAGGGTTGGCTGTTCGTGGGTACAACTTATCGCATGCCGCGAAGTCCCTGACGGGATTTCTTGACACATACCAGCAGCTACACGAGTTAAACTATTTTAATGCTCAACGGTGTTTTTCGTTTCCCTTGAATGTGGTGGCGTAAGGTTCGTCTTCTTCATGAGCACTGTGAAAATTAGACGCAGTTTGCGGGTATGTTATTTGAAACTGGGGCAGTACAACATGGTACACGGAATTCCTCTCCATCAAGCCTGGAATTACACCTAACGAATTGGGAACACCGTGCAGGAAATTCAGTTCCTGAAGCCATTAGTAGCTAATGAAAATTGATGGCGTTGCCAACCTAGCGGTGCACATTCTCTAATCGAGTCCGCCGGAGCAGTCTTACGATTACTGTAAGACCGACTTCAATGGTCTTTATCGAATCGCTAGTGAAGTAGACTGGCCGCCGCCTCAGGATTCATTTGTTGAATCCCAATGGTAGTGCGCTTGTTTCGTACCCCACGAGTATCCGGAAGCTTGACCAGTGAAGCCGTATTGGTTCGGCAGAGATTATAGTCAATCAACTTGACAGTGACTCGTATCGTGGTATAAATTTTCCATATCTGGCTCTGCCGACAATTATGTGGTGTAAAAAGCTTGCGGATTCTTTGCAAGATCGCAAAAGCGCGAAAGCATCGGCAGTTGGAAAAGGTACTTGCAACTTTATTGAAGACGACCCATATTAGCGCTTGGGGGATCCAAGCTGAGAGCACACGCCGTAAAGCAAACTCTCGAGGGGCTTTTGCTAATCTCGGCCATCTGTGACACAGACGCAACATCAACCTCACCCTGAAGGGAAGAGTTTACATTGCAGCTGTACGTTCAACCCTCTACTACATTTGGGAAATCTGGCCCACCAGGTCGACTGATATAAAGAGGCTGTTCATGTTCGATCATCGCTGCCTTCGCAGCTTAGCTCATGTTTGGTGAGAGCACCGCGTGAGCAATAAGCGTGCTGGGCGGGCTGCTGCAGGCAGAGCTACTGAACCGCTCAGCACCATGATATCACGCACTACGTTCAGAATGCTGGGCCACATATTGCGCATGCCAGCACACCGATGCCCGCGAAGTGCATTTTTGAGCGTCAGGGGTGCGGTTGCAAGAGAAGGAGGGGAGGCCAAGCGATGACATGGTCGAGTGAAATAAAAATCCTCACTTCGAAGTTGGCGTCAGCTGGTGTGTCCCGGCTGCCTGGGTAGGGTTCTGATTACGATGAACACGTTTGCTTGGACACATTTGCTGATATGGCTAGTAGTCAGCACCAATAGCATTTGTGTTGTGAGTTCCTTCGTCCATCCTCTTTCTGCTTAGCTTTTCTTCCAATCACGATCTTATTTGTTAGGCATAATATAACTCACTTTTTGCGACACGATAGCCCGCTGTTGCCTCTCCGGTACCATGTCTGTACTTTACTAGAGTCTCACCCAGAACTGCATCTATGGCTTATGTTGCCTCTCTTGTAGGTTATTTTGCTTATTGCCTTTTAGATTACGGCACATTAGATGTAGTGTTCTACACCTGCAACTAACGAGTACTGTGAGGATGATGTATACCAGAGTGGTTAGCGTTCAGAAATCACGAAATATAAGACACGTTGGTTGGTGATCGCAACCAGTAGAGTTCCATCTGCTAAGCAATTAATATTAGGCTTGAGCCTTATGCGCTAATATACGTCGCGCATCACCTAACAAGTGCACTAGGTAGAATTACGATTTCTTCGATTAGCATATAACTCAATCCAGTAGAGATAGTCCTAGTCTCCGCAGTTCATCTTCGCGACGCATGGAGCAAGCTAAGCCTACTAACGGATATTCCTTGGGAATAGTGGTCAAAGGAAACAGAAAACCATGGCAGCCCTTCTACGTCCAAGATTAATAAAACCGTGTTGATTCATACTGTTCCTGAAATACCGGGTTCTCCTTATCATGAAAAACAAATGTATGAGCGGGTGCGTTTGTGCTACTTCCGCTAAGCATCCTTTCTGGACGACGTTATAACAAAATAACTAACAAGTATGGTTTTATCACCGATCTACAAGGAATGTGGTCTAAACTATTGAAAGTCCTGCTACACTCCGATGGAATTACAAAAGGCTTTTTGGATAGCTTGTGGAAGCATCTCACAATTCACTTACCGCGATTAGGCTAAGTATAACGGGTACATGGCCATTAATGGAACATTCAAACGTAAGAAAATGTTTGCCACCGCACTCCTGTAGAGCCATAGCGACAACAAACCTCACGGCCCCTGACAAGAAAGGGAGATGCACAAGAGAACGTGTCTATCTGGACTACTCCGTGCTAAGATCAACCTGCATAAGTTTCGAGAACAAATGTCCCAGAAAAATATGGTTAGCGGCTGACCAATGAAGGGTCGTCTTAAATCTAAACACGAATTTGTTGAACACCCACACACTTCGAACATACCAAAACAGTTATAGGTAGAAATTCTTCACATCTAGACTCATTCACACAGCCGCCACACGTCCGGCAAAGTACTGTACGCGCGTTTCCTCCTTCGGTAATCATCAGCAGTGCGCATTCCATCGGATACTTGTTAGGGCTCGAACCCATAACCCGGCTGTTTCCAGTCCGTGGTTGAAACCACTGAGCTACGGGGGACGGCAACGACCATCGTGAATAATTTACTAGATTGACATAGCGCCGCTCAATATCCACTGACTTACACGTTCCTGCCGTGTAGATGACAGGGTAGCCCTCTCACCAAGCTACACTGTACTCTGCACGGCAGGAACGTGTAAGTCAGTGGATATTGAGCGGCGCTATATCACATCCAGTAACTTATTCATGATGGTCGTTGCTGTTCCCCTTAGCTCAGTGGTCTCAACCACGGACTGGAAACAGCCGAGTTGTGGGTTCGAGCCCTAACAAGTATCCGATGGAATGCGCACTTCTGATGATTCCCGAAGGAGGAAATGCGCGTACAGTGCTTTTCCAGGTGTGTGGCGGCTGTCTGAGTGAGTCCATATGTGATGAATTTTTACCTATAACATTCAACTCCCCCTACTACTCTTCTGTAAACACAGTTATGTTTGTTTACTAACGATTAAAGTCTTCTTAGTATGTTGACTTATCCTACAGAAGACCAGGAGTCACAGACGCGGGATGAAATTTGCTTACGGAGACCTGGTTATGCAATGTGATAACTGATTATGAGGTTAATTTACCCCGTATGCAGCTGCTGCGGAAAGACAAAGCTGAAATGCTTCAAGATGTGATTCTTTCTTATGAGTCAAACCACCGAGGTGAACTTACTAACTGCCTAGAAACCTATGCCCCATATTCGATTTGGTGTCGGCTATGGTTGCGGAACAAAGAGAGTTGTCTTATGGCTGTTGTTTACCGTCCACCAGACTCTACGGGTGAAATGGACCCCAAAATAAACTACCCTCTTCAGGTTGCTTTGAGCAAAACATACAGTC
The DNA here is from genome assembly GCA_944474145.2 of Dicrocoelium dendriticum. Classification (NCBI taxonomy): domain Eukaryota; kingdom Metazoa; phylum Platyhelminthes; class Trematoda; order Plagiorchiida; family Dicrocoeliidae; genus Dicrocoelium; species Dicrocoelium dendriticum. The sequence continues at coordinate 6,689 of CALYDF020002778.1, read as the reverse complement.
ACATTCTCAAACCAGGCAAATTTAATGTGTATGACATAGAAATAGCGGCGAAGGTAACATACAGCTCAAAGCTAGTTTACAAAAGGAATTTCCAGTTGCACTCTGTAAAACACTTACCTATCACACCAGGATTCAAACTGCTAATGAGCCATCGATACTTGATATTGTGCTCACTGACGAATAACTTATGGTCGACGGAATAATTAAAAGCAAACCACAGGGTCGCAGTGACCATGTCACACTACGGTTTAACTATGAGTGTAACGCAGAATATCTTGAGGAAGAGGATGATAGTTATACGATCACGCACTACTACTTGTTATACACATTTGTTAAGTATGTATCTTGACCATCTTTACAGATTGCCGCCAGAAATCGCCTGGGACACTTCCACAAGATTATTTCACATACAGTAAAGCACGAATATGAGCAGAAATCAATTAATGGCCAAAAAAGAAGTTAATTCTGTAGAGCAGAACACATAAATGCGCTTTGAATGGACTTGTCATGGAGAGCTCACAATGATATCCCGAATTCTGAAAATAAAACTACTAATCTGGCACAGCCTAATTTCTGTATGAGTTTGATCCGCGAGGACAAGGTAACGCATCAGCAGGAGTTAATGAAGTGATTCTACACGACTTTCGGGTGCACGCGATCAGCGATGGAAGCAGCCAAGTAATTACGGCTCCATGACTCCCATAAGTTCCATTGAGTAACGGACCAATCTTGGAACAGTATTTATATTGACCAACCATCAGTTTTATTCCGTATCACTTGTACTGCAGTAACTTTCGATCATACGTTTTCACTCTTCTCCTTGTGACAATGCCATTCGACAGAAAGCTTTACAGGTAGTAGTCAGTGACCGGGCCCAGCCTCTGGCTATATTCTTTCAGCGCTGTCTAGAAGAGAACGAAGTTCAAGCAATATGAAATGTAGGCTTTTCACCCTTATTCTCAAGGGGGTAGTTGCACTGACTCAACCAATTCCGTCGTATAGAGCTCTTCCCTTTGCTTTCCAAACTTATGGCGTCTAACATTGCTGTTTCACTAATGCAGGAGCTGGAAAATTGCATCATTTAAAAACGCATCAACATGGACTCTGAAATACGCCCATGCGCTACAAATCCGTTAGTTGTACGCAATAGGCGGTGTAAATCATTTGATGGTGGACAGGAGCCGATGACTTGAATCTGTAATTCTCAAGAGCATTTAATCACTTAGATCACCAAATTCTCCTCCGTAAACTACAGCTAAATGACATTGCTGAACCACGGCTGCGTTGGCTAAGCAATGTCATGCACGCATGTATATTGCAGGTGAGAGTACAGAAGCCTGTCCGACGCAATCGAGCTGGATTGATGTGTACTAGAATAACCGTGGTAAGGCCCCGTCTATTATTTCATAACCGACCTGACAAGGGAAATAACTTCCGATTTCCTATTCTTCGCTCATGATACCGATATATGACGTGGGGTCATATAATTAAACCATTACGAAAACTCCAGGATTGCCATCCGAACCAACTTCACGTGGTTCCAGCTGGAAGTTTTGTGTTAATCCCGTTCCAGTGAATAATTCAACGACTTTGTTTCAGAAGGTGGTGGCTTTTCGCCTGATAAGCGTTCTCGCTATAAATAACCAAAAAGGTCCGTTTGACAACATTACCACGTTGCGGATGTGACTCGCTACTAACTAACGTCACTACCACTTACCCTTCCAGTGGTTATCCACTTCGTGAACGTGATCCAGTTGGAAAACTTCCTTTGATTACTTCATTCGATGGCGGACATAGCAAACAAACTCAAAAATTCAGTCACACTTCAAAATATCACTCACTCTGCCTACTAAGGCTACACTTACATATACACAGACAAAAAATCCAGAACGTTACAGCTTATAATGCTATATATTTATTCTACTGCTGATCATATATGCTTGTATTATCATGGCAATGCCTTCTCAGGTGTGCCCCGCATTCCCAAGAATAAAGCATTCATTTAGTTATTTAACACGAGTTTGGACTGGTCAGTTAAGAATACACTGCCGTTGCATGTGCAGAATTGTCACGATTTTCAGTCACGCCATAGGCATGAATTTATTTATGTGTTGGGTCACATGCTATCCAAACGACTGCCCAATAACGGAAATTTTGTGTGCTCATGCAATCGAGATAACTGCTCAAAGTAGTCAGAATAAACTTCAAAACGAGTTTACCGGCACGTCGGCATCCTGCAGAGAGTATTTGGAAGTTGCGACTCATGCATCCTGCACAGGATGCAAAACTTTTAAGTGCTCTCTCACGTGGAACACGTCATTCAATCTCGGTCAAATCGGTTGAAGCGAAAATTGGAAATGCTAGAGAAACTAGAGTGCATGGCCAAAAAGGATGTCAATGATCTACGAAATCTGTCCTAGCAGCAAATTCTGAACTCACTTGGAATTTTCAATGACTGCTACCGAAGGCTGCGCGGTGATCTCATTTTAATCTATAACTTGTGTGTGACTATATTCAAGAATGTCTTCATTTACTGAAATTCAGCCATAACACCAATCGCAGAAGCACCACTCAGAAATTAATTGAATGGTATAGGCGTCTGGAAGGCGGGTGAAATTATTTTTCTCTTTGGGTAAACAAACCCTGGAGCTCTCTTCCAAACGTATTCGTGTATTACTTCATTTTGGATATTTCCCAGAGACGATTGAATTTTTCATTGGTCTCCAACACTCCGTTGCCAAAACTGTGCAAGGATGGAATATATTTATTGTCCCTGAATGCCAGAATAATGTTTCACATAAACCTAAGGGACGTTGCAGAATTGCGCATGTTTGTTTTGCTTTTCTCACGGAGTTCTTCAAATCTAACTTCCCGCATGTTATCACGTCGTTGGCATTCAAGTCAACCTACTCTACTATATTTAGGCGGACCCAAATGTCAGCCAATTCCGTACAATTAGCTTCGCTATAATCAGGTTCGTGTGCTTGACCGGGGTTTACGGTGCCCATTCCACCAAGGAACCAGTAAGTTTTATTTTCCCAGCTAGTCTAGTAGATTCGAAGCGAAGGTTGCTTCTAGCAACTTAGAGAACAACATGTTACGACTCACTGTGCGAAAGATTGTGATGTTTGCACGTCTACTTACTTTACAAATAGGAGTGAAGGTGCTGTGCTTCCCCGTAGTGGAGCTTGTTGTTTATCGAATTACATTTGGAAGAACTGTGACAGCGGCTCAGATTACTTATTAACCGCAGCCTTTAGTGTTTTCGAGTGAACGTTGACGGCTGCCAGAGAGCTATGATTGCGCAATGGGATTGACTTCCTTAGTACAAATGCTTGATTGATAATATAATTTTCATTCCTGTTGTCCATGGATTGAATGACGGTATTTGACAGGAACCGGATTCCAGTTTAAAAATCAAGTGCAGTGCTACTTATCGGTGAATTTATATCCTGTTAAACTTTCGTAAAATGTGGGTAAATTTCATGTATTAATTTACGTTTTTTACTGTTTTTATGTTCAATAGCATGTTGTTTGCGGAAATATGTTAGCTACCCACGGTTGCTAGTAAAAATGTACTCAAGTAAATGTGAAGTGCACTTTTTACGGTAAGTCATGAATTCGCTGTTTGGCTCTGAGTTGGTTTTGGCTTTGTAAATACACCGCACTATTCTCCTTATTGCCATGCATTTTGGATTCAGGCTAATGAAATTTGAGGCCAGGTTTAGAAACGAAAGGACTTCGTTTTGACGCTCTATTGACTATACCACTGAATTTTTTAATAAACACACACCAAACGCTGTCAAGGGCATTACTGTTCGTGAGCTCACAAGTGATACCTCGTTGAGCTGCTCTGGAGCTTGGTGGCGTGAGATTATAGTAATCAATTCCGTAACTTCAAGTGTCCTTGCGGTAAATACATAAGTATTGGTCAACGTGCATTCGCAACGGTCCATCTTAATTTGCCAGTGTTGATACTTTTCTTATGTGTTTCTAAATCTTTCTATCTCGCCTACATTTTAAGCACTTCTAGGGATATGATGACGAGGATATTTGTCTATACGCGAGCACAGATTTCCCGGTGTGGACATTGCTGTGTGCGATAATTGATGGTTCTACAAGTGCAGGTGCGACCACCTCGCAAGTACTTGGTTGTGCGTTGGTCGGTAGGTCGCTAATATTCCCCACGCATGTAGAGATTCATTCTACAGAATACACGGTTCCAAGTGCGTCATGTTAGTGCCTAGATTGCCGTTCGTATGTATCCGTGGTACTGGTACGTTGGTCAGATTGCATCTAGGCCTACTACACATGTTGGGACACAACATACTTCACTCATATGAAGGCAATAATGGTGGATGTCACTAATATTTTTAAACTGTTGTTCCGGTTCCATTAATAATACTATTATGTTATGCGCCTTACTGTTCTTCTTAACTTTCTCACGATGTGAAAATATTAATTTAGTCACCTACATTCATAGTAACTGCAAGTAAGCGCAGCCATTGAACTGCCGTCTAATAAGTTTCCTCCATGTGTTATTCATGTTTCTGTACTACATGCCACAATGGTTCTTTAAGTGATCCCGTTATTAAGCATACCACATCTTTAGAACGGCAAAAGTACAACAAAATGTATAACAAACATACTTCCAACTCGATTAACTCAAAAAGTAGTTAACACTATTATATTGCGAATTTAAATATACTGTCCCGAAAGTTCAAAGGCAATCAACACCCTAGATAACGGCATGTTCCTCCACAGCCTTTAAATGTATGGAATAAGTACTATGGTTTTGAATAAGATACGGAGCTTTCTTCTTCAATACAAACTGTATGCTAACGTCCGCAGCTTCTTTCACTACTTACTTGAAGCCCAGTATAGCGTACAAATCCTACCCTTACAAGTTATAACTTCTCGAGTTAATGCACTCTAGTCTATGTCATGATTTGAAATGACTTAAATACAGTAGAGTCACATGGCACTGCAAAGGAAACTCGACATGGCCTAAACACGTCCAGCCGAATACTTTCTCCAGTGCAACGTACACAAGTGCAGCTTTGTGCATGCTCTATGAACGCACGTTCTAAAATCAAATCAACTAGCAGCCGTTGCAGCATGCTTCGCAGAAAGCGATCTCGAAATATGTGCGCAGGATGAACTTCGCTACTCGAAATAGATCAAAAAAAATCGAGCAGATTCAGCATGTATTTTGTTCTCCTGTAAATTACACTATTTAAAAATAAGTCATGTGGTAAATAAATCTTCCGAGTATTTCGACATTAGTAGAAGCAATACGTTCGCATTTTAAGCTTTATAATCTAAGGCGAAAAAGGTGTCTTAGAAGCAGGTTTTCGCAGTTTGCCACGTAAACGGGAGAAGATCACCGACGCTCACAATCGACCCAAGAAATATGAACGAAGACTGGACGAACATCGGTCTACCTGTCTTCAAAATATTGGAGAACAACTAACAGAAAAACTTGACGCTGCAATAGAACGTCGGGCAACAAACACTAGGACAAAGAAACATATTGCACTTCTCGATAAGTTATCAAAACTGACCTGTGCTAACGACTGAGCTACTAGTGATAGCTGGATCAGAAATTTGTCTAAACGACAACTTAACGAATCGGAACAGCAAGTCCTCATCAAGGGACTAAACTATATTTCAAAGATGCAACAACTACAGATTTCCTGGCAGCATTCGAAATCGCTCTAAAAGCCAATGGAATTGAGGAAGAGACTCAAAAACAAATAAGACACACTAATGTTCCAGCTATAATGCGCAACAGGCAGTACCATACCCTAAGCAGACAAGAAAAGCAGGCAATAAAATCCTTGAAGTCTGACGAAACGATCATCATCCTGCCGGCAGGCAAAGGACGGATGAATGTTATAATGGATAACGAGGATTACACCGATACAGCTTTACGTCTCTTGAACGATACAACGACCTACAAGTGCATTGACACCGTTCCAACCTCACAGCTGTCAAACAAATAAAATAAAACGTTGAAACAACTTCAAGAAAAGCATCAAATCACGAAGGAGGAAGGCAAACGAATGAGAGCCCGTGGCTTGAGCATCGCGCAATTCTATGGACTCCCAAAGGTAAACAAATATGATGCATCATTACGACCGATCGTGTCACTAACAAGAACAACCACCTTAAACTTGGCGAAAGAAATGTAGAGACGCCTCAAACATCTGACCTGGGGATCGCAATATTCCATTAATAATGCCCAGCAATTTCTACAAAAGCTCAAAAACCTGCGAATAGATGATGATTAAATAATGATATCTTTCGACATGACTGCCATCTTTACGTCTGTAAACTAACAAATGGCAACAACAATTATCACAGAACGCCTGTACAGCAGTGAAAAACCAAACGGGAACCTAACGACCGAAAACGTATGCAAACTACTGCAGTTGTGTCTGTCAACCTACTTCTCTTTCAACAGGAAGATCTACGAGCAAATGAAAAGCGCACCAACGGGATCACCTATATCGGGACGCATCGCGGATATGGTAATTCAGAAATTGGAGGGAGATGTACTCCCTCTCATTAATCCGAAACTGGGAGTCCGATATGTTGACGGCAAATTGTTATCATCAAACGCAATCAAGTTACAGTCGCATAGAAGCTATTGAACAACGCCATTGAAGAAATCCGGTTTACAATGG
>CALYDF020002777.1:0-49384 GCA_944474145.2 Dicrocoelium dendriticum | reverse complement strand
AGCGGTTGTCAGTGGAAGGGCGTAGTTTCGGCGATAATCATGCTTCCCGGGATTGCTCGAATACTGGTAATTGAATGGGTTGTTCGGGAGGAATTCTGGAAGCCATTACTTGAGAGCATGTTTAAGTCCTGCAACGAAGTACTGACCTCAGTACGTCGAGGGTGTTGATCAGACTTCCTAATCTTCAGGTTGATCGCAACGATAGAGCGTAGGGCAAACGAATGAAGCTTGAGGTAAATGTTCTGATGTGGATTTAAGTACAGTGTGGGTCCCCAGCACCTGCTATCTTGGTTACGCCGGACAAGATTTACTCATTCTCTCCTTGTACATCTCTTGAAACTTAGCCAATAAAGGAAGACTGCGGATACCATGGTGTCAGTGAGACACCAACCGCATACACACTCAGGCCTCTGTGGAGGTGGACTACAGTGGCTTACTTCACTTGTCGAGTACGTTTGATGAAGACGAGTGTTATATAGCGTCGACAGACTTCTCACCCCGTGGCTCACATGTGTACATCGATTCCTTTCGCGGTTTATGGACATATAGACTCCCGGCTCTGTACCATCTGTGACTCACCACTACAGTCAACGCTTTATTGAACAACTCTTGCTGTGTACAGAGTGTGGGTTTGGTTCTGAACGTGATCGCGACAGCACTAGGCAAAATGCAGGAATCAGGTTGTTTGCATCTGCGTGAACTAGATCCGTAAAAATTTTGCACAAGATTCAAACTCGGACAAAAAAGGGTGGTCTGTTAATGTGGGCTACCTGAATGTTCCGCTCAGCTAGATTGTAGTGGTGTATCAACAAACGCTAACCCTCCTATCTTCGAGTCCGCAACAGCAGAAATTTTCTTAGAGAGGGCAAACTAATGACTAGATGATTTAAAAGCTAATGGAATTTCCTTTGTGATAAAATCATAGAGTCAAGGCAGTACTCTCGACTAACATAATGCACAAGCTTCAACCATGCAAGAATCCTCCAACTTCGTATCATTATGGAGAGGCCCGGCTAGTTTGGAGTAACTTTTGGGATCAAACGGATGTGTTGTTGGACGGTGCTTTTGCCGCATACTGCCTTCAGACTAATAAACAGTGGAATACACTTATTATCCAGATTCTATTGCCCATGGGGCGAACGCCAGCGGGGACAAAAATAATTCTCAACGGCCACCACACGAGTGAGTGCGCCATATCGAATATTTTCGTTGTCCTAGGCGTGCACCTCCAGAGATACCGAGAACACAGGCACCGAGAAGCCCACATGATCATGACTCTTGGGAGACGTGGCGTTACATCCGTAATTCCTTGTCAGGCGATGCCTTTACTTCAGTCTCGGAGTACATTGGTTTACCCAGTGTCGGCGAAACTACTAAGGAGTGACCACGTGGATACTGAAATTCAGACGAGTGCAATTCGTGTAACACGATGCGCGGACATTAAATCCGTAGCTAGCAGTTTACTACTCCGCAGTACACTTCCTCTCGGAGAACTACGCTGAAGGCATAGAGTTAAGACATGCCGCTAAGCCACTCTTGTTCTTGCAGGAGAGAACACCCCTGCGATCAGTATAACCCACAAACAGTGGATCCAGAAAAGAACTGTTGCGCTATGACCCGTAGTTTCGGAGAAAACTCGCTTGATGAGACTACATAATGTAGATGGGGCCGCTTCCAAGAATGCCTCGGGGGAGCTCTTCGGAGCTAGCTGAGAGCGGATCGAGAAGGACGGCTAGCGACGAGCCTGGGCCCGGAACTACGGAGCGGGAATATGTGGACAGCGCAATAAATCAGACAAATACGCCGCTAGCGCAGCCCACAGGACCGAGGCCGAGCCGATTGACACAGCCCAGAACAAGCAAGTCGAGAGCTCTCGAACGACTCCTGGCCGATCTCAAATCGGGGACAGAGAAGTGTTGATCGTGGAGAATACAGGAAGGCGGATCTTCCAAGTCTAGAGCTCCCGAGGCGAAAGGACTGGTCGTCTCTATACACCGTACCTGTGTTGCCGTTTGCTGGACGGAAATCTAGTCGATATTCGATGGGCGGCGCGTGAGCCAATGTATGTCCCATTTCTCGGTGTGCAATAAACGTCTACCCCCCTGTCTTGTCGTTCCTCGCTACAATATGAGCAGGTGCCAAGTAGAGACCCAAAAAACATGGTATTGCTATTCGTATTGGGACTTGGAAATGTCACACCAAACACGACTAGGTGCACGACCTATCTTATGGACGGCATAAATCCACATCATTTCATGTGCGACCTTGTCTATAAGCTTTAGGACCTATCCGAGGGGTTTTCCTGTATATGTAACACCTTAACACTCAAGGCTTAATGTGTAAACTTTCGAAATACGACGACTGCGTCAAGTATGAAAAGTTCTGCGACCTCGTCGCTTATAAATACTGATATGTTAGACGCCCCTGACGTAAGTGGACATGGAATATCGCACTGCCAGGACGTGTCACGTTGTTCGCGGATACGACGACCCTAGAAAAGGGAAACGGTGGCTCTTATACTTCCGCAATGACCTCAATGAGAGCTCATGGAGTGGATCCTCGGGTCAGCAAGTTACCGATTCGGCTTTGGTGCCCCGTCTACACTTTTTAAAAGGCTCGGATTGATCATTTGCTTAGTGGTGGTCAACTTAGATCTGACCTCCTCGATTCCTCCACGCTCGAGATAGACTCCCATTGGCAATCTGAAATGTAGGAGATTGATAAAAAACGCATAGTTACGGTCACATGATCACTTTACTGTGATATTAGAACCTCCAGTGGCCCTCTCGAAATCTCAGTCAGCACCTGGAGAAAAAAGTTTAAGACCAGATTACAGGACGTTTGTCTTCTGTCCCGTCAGTATGACACACATTAACACCTCCCACTCCCAGATTGTCTGAGAAAAAGATAAGTTATTCTCAATTACTGATCGGTATACGGCAATCGTAGATGACTAATAGGTCAAGGGGGTGAGAGTCTAGTCGGACATTCTCATTGGGCCGCGCCGACCATACAGTCACTACTCTTAGAATTCAATTTGCCATGCAGAATGATCCCGTGGTAATTTACGACGCACGAGAGAACGTATGTACTCTCAGGACGCTATTAGCCTTCCGGGATAGGTGAGACAGCCTCACTGGGACGTTACTGGCAGACGAGAGACACCTGCTAGTGCTGGACATTTCGCCAGTGCATGTTTAGCTTCCCTGGTTGCCGAAGTGTCAGCGACTAAGAACTCCACCCTAGAAACATGGTTTCGTTTCTGCGAGCAGGCACACGCAAGCATTTGGCGGTGCTCGAAACTCGCCTGGCTTATTTGTAAACTCACGTCGAGACACAGAGAAGTGGGAAGTCTTATGCGACCGACGTATCCACTGAACTTCAGATTGTTGGGCAAAAAGGATGGATAGAATGACGCTACCAGCGAGAAGTTGGCAGATGTTAGGTCCTCATAGACCACAAGCGTTTTGTATCGCTCAGCCCGTTACCAGTCTATGCAAGGTGAACTCACGTGGCAATTCGCACTCGTCTTCAAACGAACGGATCGGTACCACACCGGACACTGATGGAGGAGATGGAGACTCTTGCGCCTAACTCAGATATGCTGCAAAATTTCATTGGGAGCAATGGCCCGCTAACCCTTTGACGTTGGCGATTTTACACCCCCAAATAAACGCACTTACAGATCTCATAACGCTTCAGACAAACAGAGCTGTACTATAAATACTTGTTCAGTATAGGCAAGCACAGTCTCTTCTGGAGTTGTAATACATGTACAAAACATGGAAAAATCGTTTCGGCGGTGGTTAGGTCTACACAAGGAGCGTCTTTAGCGATGAGTTTGTTAGCTTGATTCTTCCAGATACACTCTCGTATTGAAGAAATGCACCTGCTCCTGATAATGATCGGGAAATCACGGCTTGATACTCCATTCCACAAGGATGGTAGTCGTTCCAATCCAGAGACGCAACTACCGAGTCCTCCACTAATCTTACTTGCTCGGTTCTCTTCTTCAAAGAGTCATGGAAGCGTGTCATTTCTAACCGCTAACGGTCATAGTTGGAAGAATTGAACTATCTCGCACCGGTACAGTTATGTCTTCCGACGAAATCGATCGTGCACTACAAATCTAATTCTTTTACCGATAATAGCTGGATTGTAGCAGTGGCTTGACAAGTGGCTAGTTGCAGGCTAGCAGGAGGTTGATACTTCTTCGCTTGATTAGCAATGAAGGCGTTGCTCATAACCGGATTAGACTATAAATGTCTGCTCTTCAACTCAGACGCTTTGGTATTGGGGATCCATTTCCTGGATTGAACAGAAGCGTCATTCTATACTCGCTGCGCTAGAGAGTACTTGTCGTTCAGCATTGCTGTCAGATGTCCAGTGAGTTAAATGCGGGGTTACACAGGGATCTAGTACTAGGAGCCGTGATCATTTTTGAGTATAGAAAATCAACTCTCGATGCCAAGACAGCATCATAAGCTCCAACTGCCTGCTTTCCGCCGATGATAGCATTCATATGGGTGGGAGCTCAATACTCCAGACTCTATATAACAGTACTTCTGGCTGCTCTGAATAGGGTATACGCGTGGTCAACCCGGAAGCTAATTCAATTCGAGTCGTGGACAAATGTAGAGTGCTACATTCTACGGCACAAGTTGGCGAATTCCTACGCAAGAACCCGGGCACCAGGAAGCATTCAAACGTCTTTGGAGAGAAATTCATCTGGCGGTTTTGGTCCAGGTCGGCCTTGGGATATTCCAAGGAGAAGACTGAATACGGCGTCCTAGGAGGTATAACAAACTCATTGTGGGACTTCCTGAGACATGTATTCGAACGATTAGACCCTTCGATTGTTTTCTCCAGACAACTGTCTCGGCTCATGCTCATACGGCTCACACATGTGGATTACGCAATACAAGTCTAACAACCATGGGCTGATCGGAAAGTATCTACAACGCACATTTGGATATATCTCCCGCAACGACGGGTGGAAACCAAGAAAATTTATTTTAAGTGTCTGTATCATTTGCGAAAAAACGAAGGCTACACATGTGCTTCGGGGACTTCAGCGGGGACGCACTATCGGGCGATTGCGTGGTGAACCTGCCATGTTGACTCTTACCAAATTTTCTGAGAATCCCAATCACCTGTCGTCGCCACTACTATACTAGACACTCAGTCACTGACACGCAATTTGTGAGGCCGCCATCTCAACGGGCAGGCAGCACACTCGCTTGGAATGTTGTCGGAAATTCTTTTTCCTGTACGCGTTTTCAGCACCTGAATTGCTCTTCGGGATGCGGTCATATAGATGCTCTTAACGTGCCAGAGTCTACGTAGCCCGCGTTTGGCCCGTGCACTTATTTCCTGCACCAAACTTGTAGCATGGGACCATTTACCTCATGGATAAACACAAGAAAAAGAACACTAAGAAAAAATCGTCTGAAAGAGATTTCTCAACTGCAGTCAAAGTCCCAGATTTCTCGTCTCCACTTTTTCCTTCTCTCTATCCTGGTGTACACCAGAAGAAGGTGATGATTTTCACCAACATCCTATTTTGCCGTCTCAATTTGTTATGGAGTTACTTTTGGGTTTTCAGTCAACACGTACTTTACTATTCAATGAGTTCAACTCGGTATAAAAACCAGATTTTGCTAAGACAATATTTAAATTATCATTTTTTTATATTTGTGCGCCGTATCACCATTACCATCATCCTTGACGGGACCTTTCATGTACTAAATTATTTACTCGTATAGAAAACCTCATTGTTCCATTATACGAGTCCTGGAATGATATCGGTTCTGCTTCGACTGGGAACTCATTTCTATAAGCAACTATAATTGTCACTATCGCCGCCCTATTTTTCCTTTAGTCTGGAACTACGACCAGTTTAAATTGGCAACATGTGGTAGCAGCGCATGGCTCGTTGCCGATTTCTGTTGTTGCTTCCAACAGCGAGATGAAAAAGTGTGATAGCCACGGAGCAGCAAAATACTTTTTTTCGAAACTTTTCCAGATCTTTGTTGTGCTCTCGGCACCCCCCCCCCCCCCCACCCCAGACCTTTCCTTCGGCATCAAACTTAAATTAATGTGTTTGTCTTGTGTGTGACGATATACCCGGCTCCTAGAAGAATTTCCCGCACAGTTCTGACGTGTGGTTGCAGTGTCTGCGGTGTACCAAACACCCCCATTGAGTAGTGGTCGGTCACTCTCATGTATTTCTCTTAGACTGGCCCTCGGTATCCTGATTCGAGGCTCGAACGATTGGGCCACAGCGAGATCTATACCCCGCGTTGAGAAAAGCACGCAGACGAATTCGGAGATTGCACACCCCCCCCGCCCCACCGTTAAACTTAGATTTCCTCCACAATGTTATACACCTCTTATTCGCCGTAAACGAGAACACGGGGTCGTTTATGGACTGGCGGTGCGAGAGTTCGAAAGCAAGAAAAGTTAGGGAGGGATAAGCAAGGCAGCGCTTCTACTGGCCCATAGCCCCACAAATGCGACACACGGGCCTGTACCACTTCCTTACTAACTTGGGTGCTTAGTCTCGCAATCCGAAAGTGAGCCTAAACGTACCAGATTGACGTAATTGACGCGCCGAGCATTTGTGTCACTGAGCGGAGTAGAAGCGGGTTAAAGAACCGGTAAAATTGTCCTTGAGTATGCGAGCTACTTGAAAGCTGTTTTTGTTTAAAGACGCTAAGGAAATAATATGGAGGTATTGTCATCTGTATAACGTTGGCACCGGTTAACCGCAGGGGCCGCCCTACTTGACACGGTTAAAGTCCTGGCATGAAAGTAAGATCTCGGCGGAAGGTCCCTGCTGCTACAGTGTTTCCAGGGACCATGATGGTCGCCGCAGACACAAGCTCCAGATTGCCTAGTAAGGAAATATCGGTAAGAAACACTACAATTTTAAACACCGCTTTTTCCTACGCATTGTAGGCTATATGATTATAGATATCATCAAGCCCTTTTCATCCCATCCAGAAACCTATGCAAGTAGTTACTATTGTACTCCCCACTCTTACGTACGTTTACCGTTGTTTTACCGGAGGGAGTTCAGAAAATACTGGATATGACAAGAAAATAAACTAATGTCTATTGATTGGGTCGTTTTAGTTTACGTCCAGTCGTCCCCGCCCCCCCATTACAACTCTTGTCGCGGATGCAGGCGGCTATTTCGAAGCTGCGAATTGTTTCGACATGCTTAAGAGCAGTCTTATTACTTCTATTGCAACTGGTTAGTGCCAATGGTGCTTGTACTCAGGACACATAGTCATTGTGCATTATCGGATTATGTGTTCGACCCCCCCCCCCATGGTTCAACCGCACAAACGCAGACCAAGACAAGTTTCTTTGTATGCCCGAAACACAAACCTACCAGATTTACCAATTTATTCAATAATTTAGTGCGATTGTATTGCCCAGCAGTGTTAACGCAAAGGCACCGAGAATTTCTCACCCGGTTTACGCTATGCTTGTATTTTGGTTTTCACTTGTTACTTCCCGCTTTCTTTTGAGGGTATTCCGTCATGCCACATGAGTCGTTGGAAAGCGATGTAGTTATACGTGAGAATAGTCAACGTATTTGGATGCAAAAAGCATTTGCTTCACTTGACCCGAAGGTACCCAGTGCCCAAGCTCTCCTGAGCAGCTGCAGAGTCCCTTGAGTCACCTAACGCCTTTTGCTTCAAAGGTACCTACATGGTAGCCTATTGTCACTCACTTCGTCTGCACAATGGCTGCCAGCAGCACGAAAAATGTATACGTGAACGCAGACATAACACCTATCTTCCGACCAGGAGTAAGCAACCGATACAAGTGCTGGAATGTGTAAAACGGTGGCCTAATCACTGAGTCAGGTACCGGTTGTGCGTCCATGAGCAGAAGCTTAGCATACGCGGGTTCCGTTGCTGAAAACTTTGCTCAAGTGTGGTCGGGATTCCCTGTTTCAGACCACTTTACGGCTCCAAAATGTGTCTACGCCTATCACCGCGAACAACTGAGACAGCAGTACGGAGTTACCTGACTCTTTTCAGGCTTTGTGCATGCTCACCTTAGCCGAGGATTATGACTGGTTAGCTTACTGAAGTCGGAAAGTAGGAGGAACATCAGGATTGTCTTCCTTAGAAATGAAACAACACAAGCAAAAAGCACGGCAGCAATTAAACAAAGGTCACTGCAACTTGCTTCCTCGGAAACATAAGGGGCAAGCTTTCCAGCACCACTGTCAAAACCAACTTTGATCTGGTTGTCAGACGAAAATGATACATAGAGCATTATATGTATGATATCATTACAACGAAAGAATAAAGAACAAACACCACCATCTGAAATTCTATGACCGACCAGGGTGCACCATACTCGAGAGTGATCTGTCCTTAACAGAGAGGGTAACAGCTGAATATTTGTCTCTTGAAGACTGTAGCTTTGTTTTTAAAGTTTGAGAGGACGCTTGATTATAAGATTGTCCACTTGGACACGGTTGGGAGCCCGCCTACGGAGAACGGCTTGGATCGCTGACCACTCAACGGATTTGAGCTGACCTGATGGCAATAACTTAGCCCGGGGTACGCGCTGTGAGACGGAAATCGAGCAGAGCGTGAAACGTTCCTAGCCACACGTATTCGGGTAGACGCTGAACCCTTGTAACAGACTAGGCTACGCACTACGAGGAGGGGTTACGGAGGACGCGCGCTAATGGCTTAGATGCGAACGTTGCCGGCTATCGGAGCACACAAAATCACGTGCTTCCAACTAAACGTCAAAGGCAAGTGGTCTTCTGAAGGCCTCTTTTACAACCAACAAAAGATTAATCGCAGCGTAGTGCTATGGGTTCTTTAAGTTAGGGAATAATATGCTACCACGTACGGGGTGGTAGTTTGCAGAAGATACGTTGTACAACAGGTGCGCAGGTGTGCCGCGTCTCGGAGTGGCTGAAAACTGCTACGTTGTGGGGAGGGTATTGGACCCCGCTTCCCAAAGCCATTACGCCGGAGTTTGTGGCACGTTTTTGCTGGGATATTTGACGGTCCCGCGACAAGCTTTTTAAAGCCTCTAACGAGCGTCCATTCTCTAGGCTCGAGTTCACACACTGCTGCAGTTGCGTCACCTACTATCACCCACAAAGGTGAGGTAGAGACCACAATCAATAAAACGTAATCCGACGAAATTGAAGAGCGCTACTAACCCACTGCTTTCCACTCAGCTAACAAAGGTCTTTAGTAGTAGTGCCGCAATGTCCCCGGGTCTACTACCATGGCATTGATGAAGATATGATAGGCATCCATCAGTGTTTAAAGGATCCTTGTGCGATCTTAGTGAACGTTCTAAAGACAAACCCATATAGTTAACCACAAAACTCCCCGTTGTCCACATTGGTATGCTCCGTAGGAAACATGAATTAATTTGACGTAGAAACTGCTTTGCTCACTGCAATCTATTTACAGGGTTGCGCATACCTGGGCACGGTACTTTCCTACTGTTTTCTTATGTTCAGCAAAATTACAAAAGAAGCAGCTCTAGAGAACACGTCAGGCAGCCTCGCAAAGCGCGCATGTGAACATCATCCAAGATATGTAAGTCTATAACTTCCTGGATTGCTATGGCTTCTACGTCTCGAAGCGAAATTATTCCCATGTTGCAGACTATGCTTCGTGTGGAAAATTAGTCGACCGAATTCATGGTTCGTACCCCCCCTTGTGAGACTTTATTCATGCAACGTCAGATACCTCGCTGTACTCCTACAATCAGGGACCCCTTTGGCGTTACTTTCTGACAGCATAAAAATTAATCAAGACCTCAATCCAAAAATATAATTGGCATGATAAGGAGGGCGCGTTATTCTCTGATGAAGTCACCGCAAGTCTCGTCCTACTGTATGAGCCACGGTAAATGCTACTGTATGGGATGACCCAGATTGACAACACAGTGTTTCCACGTCCAGGTGGCCCCCCCTCGAACTCGTTAGCTTGACTGATTGTCATCGGTGTGCATGGACGGTTGCGTTGCAAGTTAGACATGCTGTCTTGAGCTGTAGCTTAGCCGACTGCTTCAGAATTTTATTCTCTTATAAGACCTTGCAAAAAACTATCCGTGACCTCAAGAGAGGAATTGTAGAGCGCTATTTAACATGCTTTAGCCATAGGTAACACAGAGAGTATTTAAGGCACAGGTCAACATTTTTATCGGAAGGCAGCTGTCAGGAAGACAATCGGTCACTGAGGGGCCGAAGTACTGATACAAAGCACATAGTGGAAGCACCCGCTAAACGTGTCTCTGACAGAGAGAACAGCTGCAGTTTGCTATCTGATAAAAGTGTCACCGGTATGTCACTGCGTAATCGACACAGTAGCACTATGGCACCAGTTTAAAGCATTTGTGGAAACACTGTGGTGTCTACCACAGCACATGCACGTGATGATCACCCACTTAGGAATCGCTGTCATTCGCTGGTGGAACAACAGTTTCCTTGAATAGCGCCTTCGTACTAGTTCACGTAATTATAAAATTTGTTGTCCCAAGAATCGTCAAAGCCTGAGGATTCAGACTAAACAAACGGCACAGAAGTGCTGCGACGAGGGTGCAATCAAGAAAGAAACATTTCGTCTGAACAGTGGGTGCAAGGTTCAAGTAGATGACAAAGCCCAGGTACCAAATCAGCTGAACACGCTTAGCTACCTATGATGACACAGCAGTCCCACTGGACCACTTGTTAATTAAGCCCCCAATCATGTTCAACCGGGAAAGACACTGTGTTGCTAAAGCAGATTGCAAGTGGTAAGTATGGCCCTTGGCCCGGTGGATGTAACAGAACACCCACTTTTGGCATGTAACCGTTTACTCAAAGTTCCCCACTTCACAGTGGCCCAAAGTGCCGAAAATAAGAGCCAGTGAAATCAGAAAGGTAAGACAAAGTTAAACGTCTGCCAACCGTGTGAGCACCTGTGTTCCCGATCCAGAGTCCAGTGCATTTGCCACAGCAGGAAAATAGCAGTCCCCATCGAAACAAGAGTCTTACCTATTCGCAGCTGTGACCACAAGACCAAGAAGGACAGCAACGAAGCCACGGCCAAGTTACTAGGTACAATGGAGTAAAACTTGTGTTCTTCATTGACATGAGCATAACTGCCAGTACAGGGGACAAGGTAACCCTCCTGAGCAACAAATTGCCAAGCTTAGGTCACCAATTTACTCATGGGATTATTAGAACTCCGGCTAGGGCAATGATTACGAGGAGGCAGCGGGTGGTTTAAATGAGAAAAGCCGAATTCATCAAGACCGGATTTAGTTATTCAGTCATCGAACCTGGTAATCTGGTCATGTTGATCTTTGCCGTCCAGCGTGGCCAGTTAATCGTAAGAGGAGAACTCTATCTTCACGGGAGCCGAGGGAGTATGGGTACGTCTGATGGATTGCGAAACGCACTATGACTGCGTGCAACTATGATGAATTCAACGCATACCAGCTAAGCTAGCAACTATTCTTTTGTAATGAAATTATCAGCCGACTCATCTATCGGGTCATGCACCCGGACAGCATTGTTTCCGACGGCATGTCGAGGTTGCATTACTCTAAAGCCTAAATCTACTATGACAAGTTAACTATAACGGTTAATGACGCATCCTGATATTCACAATTGCGCGAAGAACAATCTTTGCGATAAATCTCACCAAACATGTATGATTATAGAGCACAAGTAGAAAAGCTATTGGCTAATAAAAGTTAGGTCTACATTAGAAAGAACCACAAAATCCACTCAATCTATTGGCTTGGCATGGCCGGTTATCGGTCAATAACTTACTCAGTCGAAGTGGGTCGCTCGGACAAAGCACACGCATGGTGGGTGAGTGCAGACAGATCATCGGCGCCAAGTGCTGATCGCCTGTTATGTTTGAGGTGAGAAATTCTTGCCGGAGTGCGTTCATGGCCAAGATAGGATCAAGGTTTGCATCAGCGTCCGTAGTTTGGACAATTCTGGTTTCAAAACCCTGATTGCGATGGTCTCGGCTGTTGTTAACAAGCATTTCTTAAGTCATTTAGAGTGTCATTTCGGGATAGTATATATGAGTTTAAATGAGTCATTTGCCTGAGTCTAGTGTCCTATCTAAATCAGATGCCCAAGTATTGTACTACTGATGCTCCTTACGGTGCCTTTTCCTAGCGAAGAAGGGTAGTGTTCAGCGATCCTTTTGGACAGGCGCCTGGTCGTATGTCCGAGGTACGTTGCACCACAGGTGCAAGTGAATTGATATAGGATGAACGATTCGGACCGGCCCGGGAGTCTAACATTCAGGCGCTGAGAAATCAGCGGTCTAGTTTCGGCAAACAATTTAGGATTGGTTGATGAGAATGTCTAAGCCATTGCGGTTAATAGTTTTCTCTTCGACAGCTCAACCGCAATATCCCCTTTAAAAGGAACTCTAAGGAAAGCATCCTTTTCAGTACTGCAATGACAGCATTGGCGGAATTGGGCAGTGTGGAATGCTTTTTAATGAAGTGGGGAGGATATCCATTCTCCTGCATTGTACTGAGTATAAGCTGACTTTCAGAGTCCATCTTCTCAGGGCTTCAGATGGCTCTGGTGCGATAAAATAGTCGTCGGACTAAGTTTCGCTTGTATTCCAGTGGCACACAGCTGAGAAATGAGGTTTACTGGCCTACGCACGTCACTTTTTGGAATACGTTTCTTTCAATTGACCCATTCTCTCGACGGCGCAATAGCATCTCTAGGAAGTCCAGTGTCCCGTCCTTTTCAGTTTAAATGGTAACTTTTAATGACGAGTGCGCATAGTTAAATTCGTCTTCCTAATATGCTTGTTCGCTTGTTCCACCACTGTCATCCGAGTGTCAAACGATGATGGAGCAAGCGCGGGGGAAAACGGTGATTCACGCATATTACTCTTTTCTGCCAATGACAGCATTTCGGAGCCGCGTCCCACATTTTAGCTCACAATGTCGGACACATTCAGCAATTAACTGGAACGACCGAATGACACGACCAAATGGCAGAAACACTCGCTATGAATTTTAATCACGCTTGGATCGAGAACTCACGGCTGTGGGGTGAGAACCATCTGTTGTTAGGTTGGAGCAAGCGCATGGCGTGTGAACGGACTGTCTACTACCACTTTCGTGTCAGACCCTATTTGAGTGCACATGGGCCACCATGCTGAATAAACGATGCACTCAAACTTCGCGCGGACCATTTGGATGCGTGTAATTGCGTTGCTAATGGGTTGATTCACGTGCAATAGTTAAACAATGCGCTTGTAATCTCCTAAATCTGTTCCATTATAGGTCAAAGGTCAGTGGACGCTGCGCTGATCGGTCATCCACAAACTTGTCTCCACCGAAGCTTAGAGATTATCGCCGTGTGGCATACGGTTTAGCTTTCATCACCGAGTTAAGCTTGTTGATTTTGCAAAGTTAAGCGTTCATTTGAACTTCCGTTTTAGCTTGGGTGAGAAGAACTGCAGGTTTCCCGTGTAAACAGCAGAAAGCCCACACAGGGGAAGTTTTTCATAGTGAACCAACAGCACTCGTTTCTGTCACTGCAAGCACGGCCACAAGCTGCCCAACACCTGCACTGTCATGTCTTGATTGGGATGCTTCATATTGCCGAAAATAAACGACTATTATTTAGTATTTATTCAACCCATGAATGATCTGTGTTGGAGCACGCACACCCCCGTTGCACAGTCTGTATACAGTCGAAAATCGAATACATAAGATGGACGACATGCGCATGGAAGTCGTAATCTATGTGC
The DNA here is from genome assembly GCA_944474145.2 of Dicrocoelium dendriticum. Lineage (NCBI taxonomy): Eukaryota > Metazoa > Platyhelminthes > Trematoda > Plagiorchiida > Dicrocoeliidae > Dicrocoelium > Dicrocoelium dendriticum. Next base: position 35,597 of record CALYDF020002777.1, on the reverse strand, counting down.
ATCCAGCTGAAGCCACTGAAAAACGGCATATTGAAGAAAGCAAATGTATCAAAGGTGAAAAGAGCCATGTCTAAGATGTAGCCTATTCCATGATTGAATTACTCTTTGAATCTACCACCTACACGAAAACGGTGCGCGTGTTCTGAGTAACGAATGGCAGTCCCTGGAAGAAGGCAGTCGAGGTGTATACTTCAGAGGTGCAGGAGCTTCGTCAGATCGCGAATAAAGACAAGTCCAGTCAAAATGGCTTTACGCATCCGGGTAGATCCGTTTTCAGCATTTAACTTTTGATGCGAATAAAGAAATAATAAATTATGGACAATGACTTTATATGGGTTAAGAAGCATTGCTTTACCATCCACTTAAGGTGGTCTGGTGGGTTATGGAAACATGTTAACGAAAAAAAGCAGTTAGTAGTTTTACGGTCAAAACTTATCGTTTTTGTTTCAGTAACCCTGCACCCCGAGCGTTTCGGTAGCTTCAATAGGCAAAAAAGGAAATTCAAGGTGTTTTACGGGAGTAGGATGGAGAGTCGCGTCAAGTAACAAAAGGTAAGTGGCGGAGTGCGTCATCCAACCGACTTTTAACTATGGTTGGCGTGGGTGCCGAAACAACTGATTCGCGGAGCGCTTTCCATCGTTGACACGCACGAATGGAAAAGAAGTTTCTACGGCACACTAGGTGGCTGTATTGTTCTGCTACTTTCAAGGAGTGGCTACTAAGTTTGGTGTTACCGCTGAGTTACAGTACAGAGCGGCATACATGAATTGGATTTTGTAAAAGCAAATACGTCATAATCAAGTCGCCTCGTAGTCGTCAGTACCGCCCGCTGAATACTCCTGAATGGTACAGCCTCAGCTCGTACGGAAGGTGGCACATTCCAGTGCCGTATTTAGAAGCCTGACGTTGAGGTTGGTCTAGTGCAGTAAGGTTGTGCTTCATCAATGGTTGCCAGGCTTGGATTGCGTATTCCACATGCGGGCGAACATACACATTCAGCATCTGTCTGCAAATAGTTGTGCTTATATATCACTCCAGCAAACAACTGCACATCCTGTTGAGGAGTTTTGTTGTTGTCCACAAGTAATTGGGGAAGTACGGTAGGATCTAATTGGGGTGAGAAGCCGTACCGGAAATAAGATTCCAGATGTAGCGCGTGTAGAAGAGACACATAGCGTTTTCGACAGAGCTCCATGCAGTGGATGAATAGGGTCGTTTAGAACTTTGGAGGAAAAGCTAGTACTATGGTCTACATGTTTGTTGACAATAAAGTCAACAGGTGCCTCTCTAGTTAACCCACTGCATCTAGAAATAAGTTTTAACGAAGGTAAGAAAAATTTGTAATCCTTGTTAGTAGCCCCCCAAAAAGTATTGGAGAACTGTGAAGCCAGTGAGACAGAATGCATGCAGTTGCAAATTTAAAGAACAAATCACGGCATTTAGCAAGGCTTAGAGTAAGAGACCGGGTCGATGACGACAACACAAACTCATCCAGTCCAGTCTCAACGGTTGGAGATATACATCCCATGACGACATCATCTGCATACTTGCGTCCAATAAAGTCGGAAAGCATAGGAAGGTCCTCTATATATAAAGAACACTGTAGGGGAAAGAGAATCGCCCCTTGTAAAACACCACGATCGGAGCAAAGTGTAGAGGATTTTGTTCCGTTAAGCTGGGTGAAGTGGGTACAGTTAATCAAGTAGTCTGGGATCACACTGCAGACCTTTGTATGATCCCCAATGATGAGCAGCTGGTTGAGTAGAATTGATTTGTTTACACTCCCAAAAGCATCTGAATAATCAATAAACAGTGGGTGCACTGCACTGCATTATTCATCCATTGCATTTGATACCGAATGTAACAGGTACCATACAGTATGCAGTGTCAAGCGGGTGGATTTATAGGCAAAGTGGTATAAATCGTCTGCCTGTGTGCGCCTGAAGATCCGTGATAGAAATAGTTGCGCTAAGACTTTCAACATCATCGAAGTACATGCAATCGGACGATAGCTTTGAGATTCCTTCTTGGGCACAGGCGTTATCCACATTTGTCTACAGATATCAGGGATTGTGCCACTCCTAAGACAGCGGTTGAATAGAGCGGTTAAGGGTAGTGTGAGCTAATCCGCGCACTGTTTTTGGGCAAGTGGGAATAAAGCATCGGGTCCAACAGCTTTAGTAAGCTTCAAATTTTTGAGTTCACCGTAAACATCCCATTGATCCAAGGTGACTGCGGGACCAGTATTGGGGAACGAGGGTAGAGAACACATATCCTATGGGAGGGACACAATTCGGCATTGAGTCTGTCCACATCCACATTATCGAGAAGCCTCAGGGAACTTTTGCCACGCAGCTGCTTCAAGAGCCTCCAAAGGCTGCGACAATCATGATTACCTAACACAGTTTCAATGTACAAACTATTCAGTCGCAATAGCTCAGATTTTTCTATTAAATAAATAAATAAGTAACCGTTTTATTCCTCGACGGTGCGAGGCACAGTCCAACTGACTGGTCCGATCAATTTGTACAGTGCGATCGCATAAAACAGTTATTTGTTCACGTTTTGTACAACGGATCCCAAATGGGTTTAGAGATGATTGATAGTTTAGAGTATTAGAGCTTAAGAATCTGAGAACAATAACAATTACATATTTAACTAAAATTCAAGTAAATTAATAGGGCTATCTATGGAACCGTCCCCAGGGGGCCCGCTTCCATGCAGGGTATTCCCTCGATGGGTTTCACCCGCCCTTCCATGCTCCAACTGGTTGTGTTCTGGAGCGGCAAAATAACACATAAGCCATCACCTGTTTATATGCATACATTTTGGGCGATGAAGCCTCAGCGGGTCATTAAAGGATGGCCCCTTTTTGTTGTACACCAGTGAGTCACTGGCAGTATGCCTTGCATGGGTATATTGTTTTTAGTTTGGATCCTGTACTCCGTCGCCTCCAGAAACCAGTCCAGTCGTGGCCGAAAATTGAATAAAGAAGAAAGTAAAGTATGCGGTAATAAAAAGCATTAGAATAATTACAATGGGTTGCCCATAGGCCAATCACATTTTGATGGAAAATTTTGGCGAATAACGACGATGGTACGGGGACTTCAGTTTGAAAAGTGCAGTTTCTCTCCGAACTAGTGCATCAAAGGAAAAAAACAACATTGGTTAGAAGGGGGGAGGAAAGGGAGGAATAAGATATTTTTAAATAGTTACTAAGGAATTGATCCAGCGTTAGTCGTTTAACTTGGGCAGACATGTTGAATTTATATGTCCGCTCTTTCTTTCGCCTAAGTAGCTTCGGTACTGCTGAAGGGAATATGTACACGCGTAGGTCTATTTTTTCAACATGGCAGCATAGATCAAAGCAAAGTTGATATAATCGGTAACATGTTCATCCGACAACCATAGGTATTCACCCGTGAAAACTTCAAAGTTAGTTGCAGCCAACATCAAATGGAATTTTCCGATATTTTCTTTTGAGCAATCTCGCTGTCTGCTGATTTTGTAGGGTTCTTTTTGTCAAAAATGCAATTTTAGTCTTGCTGTAAATAACTGGGTACATGATCAGGTCACAGTGATCTGAGTTACGGTGAGCGGCTCGCTTTAAAGAAAAATGCAACTGAATTTTTTCTGTGAAAACATAGTCCAACTGTATATTAAGTCTGGTTTCGAAAAATGCCGTATTTTTTTAGACGAAGTGTCTTTATGAAGGTTGTATCAACTTTGTTAAGGTCATCAGTAAGAACACAGAGAGTACACTGAATTTTAAGCAGTAGCACTGTTGAGAACTGATTCGCAAAGTTTTTGAGCTCGACTTCACATATCGCTCGCAGACGATTGCTTGACAACCCTGAGTTATTTAAGTCAGTACACGTACACAACGCGTTAGGTGAAAAGCAGATAATCGTCATATACGGTTCGAAACACACCAAGCATCTTTCGACCTCGTACTTATCCCAATGACCCCTGAGCGACAAGTATTCTTGAGACTGCCTAGGAGTGTTGTGAAGTCTACTTTCTCATCCATCCGGGGAAAACTCTGACCACACTGGATCCCACAGTGAGGTCTAGTCTACCAGTTATAAAGTAACAAACATACAAAAATACCTGCGAAGTTGACCACATCTATATCTTGACAACCTCTCTAAGCTGACCTTTATTGTACTGCTTGCACGTTCACCATGTAAACCTTATGGATGCAGGCCCCCTATACGTTGTCCACTTGGGTCCAGTCTCTTGAGTTGTCAAGTTACGAAGGTTTTACACGAGGTCAGAACTTCGCAAATGTATAAAGCTAAGGAAAACGCTTACTATATCAACATATTGAAAATTTGCAATAAAATGAAATGGAGTAGGGTAGGTGCGCTAAGAACAAAATTAAATCAAACGAAGTTCAGGAAAGTCATTTGCGAGAGCATAGTTGCGGTACAATAGAGGGGACAGCTCAACTCGCTCTGTTCCGGTATTGCACGGGGGGCGTCATCAAAGGCAGTGGCGCAGCAACTAGTTTTGTCGCTCCGGGCACACGTAAATTTGCTGCCCCCTGACAGTTGTAAATATGTAAACCCACACAACTACGAGCAGACCTTATATATTTGGATTCATTTAACAACGAATTTCAAAGTTAATGTACTGCCGTACACGTGGGTATTTGCGTTGTTACAACACTCGCAAGCAGCATTTACACATACATTTTCGTGCATTACCTGAGGCAACAGTATTGATAACACCAATAAAAGTCAGTCCATTAGCGATTTCCCTCTCTATGGGGAGGACTGCCAATCTGTGAGCCATATCTGGTTCACTAGTGGTTGAAGGTAGTTCGTTATAAGTTTGAGTTTTGAGAATGCACTCGCATAGCTGGCTGTGCTAATAGTTCGAGTAAGGAAGATGCGCAGCGCATTCCAGAAGTGATACTTCCGTATGAAGTTCAAAGTTCAGAAGCTCCATTGCTTTAGTGGTTTCTTGAAGCCGTCACAAATACTACAGTCGTTGCCTTTCGACAAGGAATTCCGTTAAGCGTACAAGCAGATTTAACGATGTGAGAAAAGCATTTGTGTTTGCAAGTTCAGCAATTCGCTGAAATTTATAGCATGTTGTCAGTCAAACTGTCCATGATAGACAGAATTTCTCCTTTTAACTCATCGATATATCAAAGAATTCTTCATTATCCATTCGTTTCTTTTCCTGGAGATTCGACTCTCCATCCTTACCTCCAAACTAAGCATAGCGTTTCTTTGATTCATAAAATTGCGTTTTCTCCATTCTGAAGAAGGAAAACTGTTAACATTGTAAGCTTGACAAAACTTTGCTGCAGATCAAGCTCCTTTTGTTTAGACATTATTATGCATGTTTGATTGCGTTAATAAGGTATATTTCTCGTAGTACCAAGAAATCGAGCCCGCAAAGGGACGGATCATATTTACATTACAACATGCTCAGGCATGCGAGATTTTCAGTTGTTTGCGTTTTTACAGGGTCACAATAAAGATGTTTTGGCGAATATTTTCATTTGGGACTTTTGTCGCCGTATGCTACCAGTTCGCGAGCATTCTCGGTTGTTTGTTTTCAGGGCGGCTTGTTAGTGTCATAATGGCGGCGGTTTGATGGGGGGGGGGGGGAGCATGAAAAGGATGAAAGTTAGATTCACCAATCAAAATCAGATGAGTGATACACAAAAGTACTTAATAGACTGGAGTAATACAGTTGGAGCTATTTGTGAGTAGCAAGTTTAGGAGTTACAAAAATAAGGCAGATTCTATATTAAGGTAACTCTAGTGGATCATCCAACTCGTTGCTTTATCAGAGTAATAAAGGCAGTATTCACGTCGTGAGGAGGTAAGGCATAGCATAGTGTCTAGACCTTCATTGGTCTAATTATGGAGTTGAAATAATCAAGTTGTGTTTTGGGCTGCCGGATGGTTGAGTTGCTGGGTGAGCTCAGTTGCATTCCTTTCATTCGTCACTTGTAGGTGGGTAGTTAGGGTGTGCGTGACTGTGCACGGAAAAGATAATGCTGGAAAGGGAGAAACAAAAGGGATAAGCAGGCAAAGAAATAAGCACCTATTCGCTGCAAAGTCAGGATTTATTCAGTGCACCGCAGTCTTGTAGAAGATGCCAAAAACGGGGTGATTACAAAGTGTGCAACAGTTAACCGATTTTCGGCGCAGAGGTAGAAAGGAAAGCCACCACAACTTAGATTGAGGATATGGTTTTAAGGAATATGTTAATGGGAACTGTCAGTAAGACAGTAGGGAGATAGAGATAAAGTAACTAGGAACCAGTAGAAGGAAAGATTCAATGCGGATTGAAGTAGGGTAAGAAAGAACAAGTGAAGTAATGCGGTCATCTGTGAAACCGTTTCCCGGGGACCCACTTCCATACGGGGTTGTCCCTCGGGAGGTTTCACCCGCACCTCCACATCGCATCTAGTCATATGTCGGTGTGGTTTGAAAACACGCTGGGCTCTACTGAGTTTATTCATCATTTGGGCAGTGGTTATTTTCGGTGAGCTAGTTACTCAAACCAGTCAGCCCTTCAGTCATTTATAGATTTTTTGCATGTATGAATATCGGGATCACCTGTTGGCGTCATGTGCTGTTAAGTGTGAGTTCAGCAGTTCAGATTTGACTGTTGTTTTTTAATTTCAGCACACTTTCCTATTTACCAGCAGGTCTTAAGACGTAGGTATACATGTTGCTTAGAAGCGTTAAACGATCACCACAGGAGATCGGACCACTCGTGACCAAGAGCATAACAGGAGAATAAGATGAACCAGTTAGGTTCGGGAGTAGAAATATCAAGGAAATACGTAGCCAGATAGCTTTGTCTAGCGACATTGTCGGAGGCCATCTGATGGGGTTGGATAAAATATTGCGAAAGTTTAGGATAACATGTAGCGTTATTAATGAGGTGGCTTCTCATTCAATACGCACTAGCTGATGCAAATTATCCGGATGCCATGGCAAAGTAGATTATTTACAATATACGAAGGTGTGATAAAGCAAGGGATACACCTTTTTGTTTCTCCGCCTACAAGTGGGACTTCAAGGGTGGCATTTCCGGGCATTATGTATTCTGGAGTGTGGGGAACTTACCTCACTGGTCATATATTGTTTGGGGCTGATGAAATTAGCACATCTGTAGACACTTGAAGGCCGAATATTTTCATTATGTGCTGTATGGTGAGAAAACTTCCACGTGCATTTTAAATTTGGTCAGGTTCTGATTTGCCCGTACTTTTAATGGCAGCTTGTTCCATATGTGAGTAAACTTTCCGAAAGACGTTAGAGCAGATCTTTAGGTTCCCTTTTTTCGGGTAGTGGGTAACCCTTATTTCTTGTGAGACAAGTTGAGGAATTACGTAATTTAAGATATATTTTCCAGTCGTGTACACCCGGCAGTGTATAAGGTTATAAAAGAGAACTAGATTATTTCTTAGGCGGCACAGTCATCGAGGGTCTAGTTTAAGACGGTGACAGCGGTCTGGATAGTTTAGTGTGATGGACCCGTCAATAAGGAGTTTCGTGAAGAACGTTGAATGTTTTCCAACCGTTTTCTATTCGTGGTTATGGATAATTGTGCAGTACTCCAGCGTAAATCTCACGATAATCTTTAACATACCCAAGCACTTGTGATTTTTCAGTGGATAATTTCATGGAACAACTGTTAATCCACGCGTCCAGCTCATATAGGTCACCGTGTATGTTCTTAAGGCCCGACTCAAGTCTATCGAGTGGAAATGAGTAGACGAGTTTAATATCGTCGACAAAGAGTTATGATCACCCATGTTTGATGAAAGTACATTTGTTATTTATATACATTAGGAAGAGTAGTGGTCCAAGGACATTGCTTTGGACAACTCAGCTTATAACTTCTCTTGAGGAGAAGAGTTGCTGGCCTATTTTAACGCTCAGTGTGCGATCTTTTAGGTAGAAGTTAAACCAGCTTAGCAATGGGTTGCTGACTCCGTAAGAGTGTAGGACGGACAGCAAAGTTATATGTGGCACACCATCGAAGGCCTTGTGCATGTCTATTAGAATGACAATAACTGCCACGCCACTGCCAGCAACCGATGTTATGCGGTCGAAGAATTGTATTTGACAGATTACACAACACAGGATCGCTTCGTAAGAAAGCCTAGTTGTGCGTCGTTTATCAGGTCTAACGTTGTTAAGACTTGAACAAGACCATGCTTGACAATTCGCTCCAGTGCCTTTGAAGCTGTCGCAGTATGATTAATAGGGCGATAATTCGTCATTGCAGATCGGGAGCCACCTTTGTGTTTTGGTGCTATTATCGAGAGTTTCCACTGTGAAGGGAAATAGCCACTGTTTAAGGAAAAGGTGAAGACGTATAACATCAGCAGAGGAATGTTTTTGCCACATTGCTTGATGACAGCTGGAGGAATATCATCGGGTCCTAAGCTGAAATGACGGTTTTATGGAGAGTACACACATTTGCACATCACTCAGGCTCACGGGAAAGTTCGAGAGCCCTTTATATGTCTTCCGTTTTAGAAGAGGATGGGAGGTACTGATATCTGTATGAAATGAGGCCGCATAATAAGAGTTCCATACTTCACACATTCGGCTGACGTCATCAGTTGTTGAGCCATCTTTTAATGTCAGACTTTGGATTTGATGGTACTACTTTGTATTCTGCCTGTTGAGAAGTGGCACCAAGGTTTGTAACTTTAGCGGATTTGTTAGCGCTGTGTTTTCTTTGGTGATTTCCGCTTGCAATGCTTGTTGTTTTAGTTTCAATAGAGTCTCACGAATTTGCAGTAATGTTGTAAAGTTATTGTTTTCGTTGTATTGGGACTTGAGTTTCTTCAATTTGGTGGTAAGGTTGAAGCATGGCTTGCGTTGACTACTACTGTTATGAGGGTTGTTCCACTGTGTGGATGCCAATAGGTCGGTACAGCTGATAAGATTGTTTATACATTTCTTCGTGGCTAAGGTTGGATCCTGTGTTGAGAAGAATTTATCCCAACTCAGGGTACTGAGGAGATTGTCAACTATGACCCAGTCAGTGAGATGGATGTAACGGGTAGGCTTCTCAGTTACTCGTAGTTTGTTTGCTACTTTAGCATTCATGCTGCACAGCACAGTATTGTGGTCGCACCCTATTAGTGGGCTGTCATTAGTGAAGAAAGCTGACGGAATGCCCTTGGCGAATATCAGATCTAATGTGTTGGCTCTTCTTGTAGGTTGATTAACTAGTAGAGTCCAACCATTGATCTGAATGCTATGGATTATTCCCATGAAGTTCCCTGAAATGTTTTTGTGGGTGTCGTCCAGTCAAAATGCGGTAAGTTGCAATCTTCACCTACAAACTTATGTCTGTAGGAAATATTTGAGGCAGCGTTGATAGCATCAACTAGTTGTTTAGTATGGTGCTTGGTGGCTCCAGGAGATCTATAGACGCAATCCAGTAGTAGGTCACTGAAAAGGATTGCTAACAACGACGAATCTCCTAGGTCAATGAGTATCAGAAGATCAACAGGCATCACTGTGGTATCATTTCGAATGTAGAGAGTGCATCCTCTCCTCGTTTACTCAAACAATCTCTTTGAAACAGGTGGCAGTCAGTAACTTGTAGCTGAGAGTCACATGTCTGAGTTGCACCATGTTTCAGTGATAAGTGATAATAATGAACCAGCCGTACACCGTCTATCCAAATTAACATTTGCTGTCTTTGGTTAGTTCACAGAATGACAAAATTTGGTCTTAGTTATTGCTAAATTCAGTGAGTTCGTTTTTTAGTGAATTTCCTCCTCAAGGAGGCTGATGAATTTGAACATATCAGGCAGGATTTTGGACTTATTAGCAACGTGTTTGGCTGCGGTTTCCTGTTTTTATTCTTATTTCTATTCGAGGAGGCATTCCTTTTTGTTGAGTTAGCAGTCATTTGTAATAAGTGCACAGCTTTTTGGGGTGTAAAGCTTCTGGAACGGCTACTGATTAAAGTAATAAGAGATGGCTAGGTGCGTCTAGGACAGGTACAGAACACTAAAGGCCTAACGCTCACGTTCCAGTGTGTTAGTCAGGTGTTAGACAGCTGATCGTTGCGCAGGTCACGTGTTGGGCCCAGCCACCAGTCCGATGTGGACGGCACGGTGAGTCACAGGTGGGTAGAGAGATTTCACGCGCAGACTGGCGCGTTGATATTGACCGGATTGCGGTGACGCGACATTAGGGTGGATGTCGAAGGAAGTCCAAGGCGGGTTGCAGGGTCAGAAACGAAATAGGCTGAACGACAATACAGAAGTGAGAAGGAAAGATGCATTTGATCTTGTGGTTACCTTCTCCTTGTTCTGTGCAATGTCCCAGAGAAGTTCCGAGTTCCGAGTATTTCCTCACCACACCTGCTCGACTACTCCATCTCGATTTTACAACCAGTTGATACTTGCATCAAAACATTCCAACAATGTTTAGTAGAAAGGATGAGAACAGTCGGTCTATTTTGTCAAACGTGTACCAGAATGAACCTTCGCAGAAGCTTCATGAACATAAGCCAGATCCATGAAATAGACTGTACATGACACAAATGTAGCTTTGGATTGATTTCGCAAAGGTTACTGAACACACGATTGTTAGCCTATCATAACAGTAGCATTGTTTACTGTCTGGCCACGGCAATCATCAATCTGAATTTCGTGCTTCTCCGCTTCTGCTTCTCCGCTTCTCTTAATATCAATCCAGGAATGTCCTCTGCTCTTTTATTCACAATGAATCTGAGAAACGACTCCTCTACCGTCACTTCATTTCCCTCAACTGATTTCTGTGAGATACTTAGAAAGTGCTATCAAAACTTAAGCAAACATAGTTACTTTCCTTTACTTGATCTATGCATTTTGGTAAATAAGGTGAGAAAGGAAATCATAGATCAAGTAAAGGAAAGTAACTATGTTTGCTTAAGTTTTGATAGCACTTTCTAAGTATCTCCCAGAAATCAGTTGAGGGGAAATGAAGTGACGGTAGAGGAGTCGTTTCTCAGATTCGTTGTGAATAAAAGAGCAGAGGAGATTCCTGGATTGATATTAAGAGAAGCGGAGAAGCGCAGAAGCGCAGAAGCACGAAATTCAGATTGATGATTGCCGTGGCCAGACAGTAAACAATGCCACTGTTATGATAGGCTAACAATCGTGTGTTCAGTAACCTTTGCGAAAGCAATCCAAAGCTACATTTGTGTCATGTACAGTCTATTTCATGGATCTGGCTTATGTTCATGAAGCTTCTGCGAAGGTTCATTCTGGTACACGTTTGACAAAATAGACCGACTGTTCTCATCCTTTCTACTAAACATTGTTGGAATGTTTTGATGCAAGTATCAACTGGTTGTAAAATCGAGATGGAGTAGTCGAGCAGGTGTGGTGAGGAAATACTCGGAACTCGGAACTTCTCTGGGACATTGCACAGAACAAGGAGAATGTAACCACAAGATCAAATGCATCTTTCCTTCTCACTTCTGTATTGTCGTTCAGCCTATTTCGTTTCTGACCCTGCAACCCGCCTTGGACTTCCTTCGACATCCACCCTAATGTCGCGTCACCGCAATCCGGTCAATATCAACGCGCCAGTCTGCGCGTGAAATCTCTCTACCCACCTGTGACTCACCGTGCCGTCCACATCGGACTGGTGGCTGGGCCCAACACGTGACCTGCGCAACGATCAGCTGTCTGACACCTGACTAACACACTGGAACGTGAGCGTTAGGCCTTTAGTGTTCTGTACCTGTCCTAGACGCACCTAGCCATCTCTTATTACTTTAATCAGTAGCCGTTCCAGAAGCTTTACACCCCAAAAAGCTGTGCACTTATTACAAATGACTGCTAACTCAACAAAAAGGAATGCCTCCTCGAATAGAAATAAGAATAAAAACAGGAAACCGCAGCCAAACACGTTGCTAATAAGTCTAAAATCCTGCCTGATATGTTCAAATTTATCAGCCTCCTTGAGGAGGAAATTCACTAAAAAACGAACTCACTGAATTTAGCAATAACTAAGACCAAATTTTGTCATTCTGTGAACTAACCAAAGACAGCAAATGTTAATTTGGATAGACGGTGTACGGCTGGTTCATTATTATCACTTATCACTGAAACATGGTGCAACTCAGACGTAAGTGACTCTCAGCTACAAGTTACTGACTGCCACCTGTTTCAAAGAGATTGTTTGAGTAAACGAGGAGAGGATGCACTCTCTACATTCGAAATGATACCACAGTGATGCCTGTTGATCTTCTGATACTCATTGACCTAGGAGATTCGTCGTTGTTAGCAATCCTTTTCAGTGACCTACTACTGAATTGCGTCTATAGATCTCCTGGAGCCACCAATCCCCATACTAAACAACTAGTTGATGCTATCAACGCTGCCTCAAATATTTCCTACAGACATAAGTTTGTAGGTGAAGATTGCAACTTACCGCATATTGACTGGACGACACCCACAAAAACATTTCAGGGAACTTCATGGGAATAATCCATAGCATTCAGATCAATGGTTGGACTCTACTAGTTAATCAACCTACAAGAAGAGCCAACACAGATCTGATATTCGCCATGGGCATTCCGTCAGTACTCGTTACTATTGACAGCCCACTAATAGGGTGCGACCACAATACTGTGCTGTGCAGCATGAATGCTAAAGTAGCAAACAAACTACGAGTAACTGAGAAGCCTACCCGTTACATCCATCTCACTGACTGGGTCATAGTTGACAATCTCCTCAGTACCCTGAGTTGGGATAAATTCCTCTCAACACAGGATCCAACCTTAGCCACGAAGAAAGGTATAAACAATCTTATCAGCTGTACCGACCTATTGGCATCCACACAGTGGAACAACCCTCATAACAATAGTAGTCAACGCAAGCCATGCTTCAAACTTACCACCAAATTGAAGAAACTCAAGTCCCAATACAACGAAAACAATAACTTTACAACATTACTGCAAATTCGTGAGACTCTATTGAAACTAAAACAACAAGCATTGCAAGCGGAAATCACCAAAGAAAACACAGCGCTAACAAATCTGCTAAAGTTACAAACCTTGGTGCCACTTCTCAACAGGCAGAATGCAAAGTAGTACCATCAAATCCAAAGTCTGACATTAAAAGATGGCTCAACAACTGATGACGTCAGCCGAATGTGTGAAGTATGGAACTCTTATTATGCGGCCTCATTTCATACAGATATCAGTACCTCCCATCCTCTTCTAAAACGGAAGACATATAAAGGGCTCTCGAACTTTCCCGTGAGCCTGAGTGATGTGCAAATGTGTGTACTCTCCATAAAACCGTCATTTCAGCTTAGGACCCGATGATATTCCTCCAGCTGTCATCAAGCATGGAAGCAAAAACATTTCTCTGCTGATGTTATACGTCTTCACATTTTCCTTAAACAGTGGCTATTTCCCTTCACAATGGAAGCACTCGCTAATAGCACCAAGACACAAAGGTGGCTCCCGATCTGCAATGACGAATTATCGCCCTATTAACCATACTGCGACAGCTTCAAAGGCACTGGAGCGAATTGTCAAGCATGGTCTTGTTCAATTCTTAACAACGTTAGACCTGATAAACGACGCACAACTAGGCTTTCTTACGAAGCGATCCTGTGTTGTGTAATCTGTCAACTACAATTCTTCGACCGCATAACATCGGTTGCTGGCAATGGCGTGGCAGTTATTGTCATTCTAATAGACATGCACAAGGCCTTCGATGGTGTGCCACATATAACTTTGCTGTCCGTCCTACACTCTTACGGAGTCAGCAACCCATTGCTAAGCTGGTTTAACTTCTACCTAAAAGATCGCACACTGAGCGTTAAAATAGGCCAGCAACTCTTCTCCTCAAGAGAAGTTATAAGCTGAGTTGTCCAAAGCAATGTCCTTGGACCACTACTCTTCCTAATGTATATAAATAACAAATGTACTTTCATCAAACATGGGTGATCATAACTCTTTGTCGACGATATTAAACTCGTCTACTCATTTCCACTCGATAGACTTGAGTCGGGCCTTAAGAACATACACGGTGACCTATATGAGCTGGACGCGTGGATTAACAGTTGTTCCATGAAATTATCCACTGAAAAATCACAAGTGCTTGGGTCTGTTAAAGATTATCGTGAGATTTACGCTGGAGTACTGCACAATTATCCATAACTACGAATAGAAAACGGTTGGAAAACATTCAACGTTCTTCACGAAACTCCTTATTGACGGGTCCATCACACTAAACTATCCAGACCGCTGTCACCGTCTTAAACTAGACCCTCGATGACTGTGCCGCCTAAGAAATAAGCTACTTCTCTTTTATAACCTTATACACTGCCGGGTGTACACGACTGGAAAATATATCTTAAATTACGTAATTCCTCAACTTGTCTCACAAGGAATAAGGGTTACACACTACCCGAAAAAAGGGAACCTAAAGATCCGCTCTAACGTCTTTCGGAAAGTTTACTCACATATGGAACAAGCTGCCATTAAAAGTACGGGCAAATCAGAACCTGACCAAATTTAAAATGCACGTGGAAGTTTTCTCACCATACAGCACATAATGAAAATATTCGGCCTTCAAGTGTCTACAGATGTGCTAATTTCATCAGCTCCAAACAATATATGACCAGTGAGGTAAGTTCCCCACACTCCAGAATACATAATGCTCGAAAATGCCACCCTTGAAGTCCCACTTGTAGGCGGAGAAACAAAAAGGTGTATCCCTTGCTTTATCACACCTTCGTATATTGTAAATAATCTACTTTACTATGGCATCCGGATAATTTGCATCAGCTAGTGCGTATTGGATGAGAAGCCACCTCATTAATAACGCTACATGTTATCCTAAACTTTCGCAATAGTTTATCCAACCCCATCAGATGGCCTCCGACAATGTCGCTAGAGAAGCTATCTGGCTACGTATTTCCTTGATATTTCTACCCCCTAATCTAACTAGTTCATCTTATTCTCCTGTTATGCTCTTGGTCACGAGTGGTCCGATCTCCTGTGGTGATCGTTTAACGCTTCTAAGCAACATGTATACCTACGTCTTAAGACCTGCTGGTAAATAGGAAAGTGTGCTGAAATTAAAAAACAACAGTCAAATCTGAACTGCTGAACTCACACTTAACAGCACATGACGCCAACAGGTGATCCCGATATTCATACATGCAAAAAATCTATAAATGACTGAAGGGCTGACTGGTTTGAGTAACTAGCTCACCGAAAATAACCACTGCCCAAATGATGAATAAACTCAGTAGAGCCCAGCGTGTTTTCAAACCACACCGACATATGACTAGATGCGATGTGGAGGTGCGGGTGAAACCTCCCGAGGGACAACCCCGTATGGAAGTGGGTCCCCGGGAAACGGTTTCACAGATGACCGCATTACTTCACTTGTTCTTTCTTACCCTACTTCAATCCGCATTGAATCTTTTCTTCTACTGGTTCCTAGTTACTTTATCTCTATCTCCCTACTGTCTTACTGACAGTTCCCGTTAACATATTCCTTAAAACCATGTTCTCAATCTAAATTGTGGTGGCTTTCCTTTCTACCTCTGCACCGAAAATCGGTTAACTGTTGCACACTTTGTAATCACCCCGTTTTTGGCATCTTCTACAAGACTGCGGTGCACTGAATAAATCCTGACTTTGCAGCGAATAGGTGCTTATTTTTTGCCTGCTTATCCCTTTTATTTCTCCCTTTCCAGCATTATCTTTTCCGTGCACAGTCACGCACACCCTAACTACCCACCTACAAGTGACGAATGAAAGGAATGCAACTGAGCTCACCCAGCAACTCAACCATCCGGCAGCCCAAAACACAACTTGATTATTTCAACTCCATAATTAGACCAATGAAGGTCTAGACACTATGCTATGCCTTACCTCCTCACGATGTGAATACTGCCTTTATTACTCTGATAAAGCAACGAGTTGGATGATCCACTAGAGTTACCTTAATATAGAATCTGCCTTATTTTTGTAACTCCTAAACTTGCTACTCACAAATAGATCCAACTGTATTACTCCAGTCTATTAAGTAATTCTGTGTATCACTCACCTGATTTTGATTGGTGAATCTAACTTTCATCCTTTTCATGCTCCCCCCCCCCATCAAACCGCCGCCATTATGACACTAACAAGCCGCCCCGAAAACAAACAACCGACAATGCTCGCGAACTGGTAGCATACGGCGACAAAAGTCCCAAATGAAAATATTCGCCAAAACATCTCTATTGTGACCCTGTAAAAACGCAAACAACTGAAAATCTCGCATGCCTGAGCATGTTGTAATGTAAATATGATCCGTCCCTTTGCGGGCTCGATTTCTTGGTACTACGAGAAATATACCTTATTAACGCAATCAAACATGCATAATAATGTCTAAACAAAAGGAGCTTGATCTGCAGCAAAGTTTTTTCAAGCTTACAATGTTAACAGTTTTCCTTCTTCAGAATAGAGAAAATGGTTGACATTGCAAATTTATGAATCAAAGAAACGCTAAGCTTAGTTTGGAGGTAAGGATGGAGAGTCGAATCTCCAGGAAAAGAAACGAATGGACGATGAAGAATTCTTTGATATATCGATGAGTTAAAAGGAGAAATTCTGTCTAACATGGACAGTTTGACTGACAACATGCTATAAATTTCAGCGAATTGCTGAGCTTGCAAACACATGTGCTTTTCTCACATCGTTAAATCTGCTTGTACGCTTAACGGAATTCCTTGTCGAAAGGAGACGACTGTAGTATTTGTGACGGCTTCAAGAAACCACTAAAGTAATGGACCTTCTGAACTTTGAACTTTATACCGAAATATCACTTCTGGAATCTGCTGCGCATCTTCCTTACTCGAACTATTAGCACAGCCAGCTATGAGAGTGCATTCTCAAAACTCAAACTTATAACGAACTACCTTCAACCACTAGTGAACCAGATTTGGCTCACGGATTGGCAGTTCTCCCCATAGAGAGGGAAATCGCTAATGGACTGACTTTTATTGGTGTTATCAATACTGTTGCCTCAGGTAATGCACGAAAAATGTATGTGTAAATGCTGCTTGCGAGTGTTGTAACAACGCAAATACCTACGTGTACGGCAGTACATTAACTTTGATATTCGTTGTTATATGAATCCAAATATATAAGGTCTGTTCGTAGTTGTGTGGGTTTACATATTTACAACTGCCAGGGGGCAGCAAATTTACGTGTGCCCGGAGCGGCAAAACTAGTTGCTACGCCACTGCCTTTGATGACGCCCCCCGTGCAATACCGGAACAGAGCGAGTTGAGCTGTCCCCTCTATTGTACCGCAACTGTGCTCTCGCAAATGACTTTCCTGAACTTCGTTTGATTTAATTTTGTTCTTAGCGCACCTACCCTACTCCATTTCATTTTATTGCAAATTTTCAATATGTTGATATAGTAAGCGTTTTCCTTAGCTTTATACATTTGCGAAGTTCGGACCTCGTGTAAAACCTTCGTAAGTTGACAACTCAAGAGACTGGACCCAAGTGGACAACGTATAGGGGGTCTGCATTCATAAGGTTTACATGGTGAACGTGCAAGCAGTACAATAAAGGTCAGCTTAGAGAGGTTGTCAAGATATAGAAGTGGGCAACTTCGCAGGTATTTTTGTATGTTTGTTACTTTATAACTGGTAGACTAGACCTCACTGTGGGATCCAGTGTGGTCAGAGTTTTCCCTGGATGGATGAGAAAGTAGACTTCACAACACTCCTAGGCAGTCTCAAGAATACTTGTCGCTCAGGGGTCATTGGAATAAGTACGAGGTCGAAAGATGCTTGGTGTGTTTCGAACCGTATATGACGATTATCTGCTTTTCACTTAACGCGTTGTGTACGTGTACTGACTTAAATAACTCAGGGTTGTCAAGCAATCGTCTGCGAGCGATATGTGAAGTCGAGCTCAAAAACTTTGCGAATCAGTTCTCAACAGTGCTACTGCTTAAAATTCAGTGTACTCTCTGTGTTCTTACTGATGACCTTAACAAAGTTGATACAACCTTCATAAAGACACTGCGTCTAAAAAATACGGCATTTTTCGGAGCCAGACTTGATGTACAGTTGGACTATGTTTTCACAGAAAAAATTCAGTTGCATTTTTCTTTAAAGCGAGCCGCTCTCCGTAACTCAGACCACTGTGACCTGATCATGTACCCAGTTATTTACAGCAAGACTAAAATTGCATTTTGACAAAAAGAACCCTACAAAATCAGCAGACAGCGAGATTGCTCAAAAGAAAATATCGGAAAATTCCATTTGATGTTGGCTGCAACTAACTTTGCAGTTTTCACGGGTGAATACCTATGGTTGGCGGGTGAACATGTTGCCGATTATGGCAAGTTCTGCTTTGATCTATGCTGCCATGTTGAAAAAATCTACCTACGCGTGTACATATTCCCTTCAGCAGTACCGTAGCTACTTAGGCGAAAGAAAGAGCGGACATATAAATTCAAAATGTCTGCCCAAGTTAAACAACTAACGCTGGATCAATTCCTTAGTAAGTATTTAGAAATATCTTTTTCCTACCTTTCCTACACCCTTCTAACCAATGTTGTTTTTTTCCTTTGATGCACTAGTTCGGAGAGAAACTACACTTTTCAAACTGAAGTCCCTGTACCATCGTCGTTATTCGCCAAAGTTTTCCATCAAAATGTGATTGGCCTATGGGCAATCCATTGTAATTATTCTAATGCTTTTTATTGCCGCATACTTTACTTTCTTCTTTATTCAATTTTCGGCCACGACTGGACTGGTTTCTGGAGGTGATGGAGTATAGGATCCAAACTAAAAATATATACCCATGCAAGGCATACTGCCAGTGACTCACTGGTGTACAACAAAAAGGGGCCATCATTTAATAACCCGCTGAGGCTTCATCGCCCAAAATGTATGCATATAAACATATAAAAATATTTGTTAAACAGGTGATGGCTTATGTGTTATTTTGCCGCTCCAGAACACAACCAGTTGGAGCATGGAAGGGCGGGTGAAACCCATCGAGGGAATACCCTGCATGGAAGCGGGCCCCCTGGGGACGGTTCCATAGATAACCCTATTAATTTACTTGAATTTTAGTTAAATATGTAATTGTTATTGTTCTCAGATTCTTAAGCTCTAATACGCTAAACTATCAATCATCTCTAAACCCATTTGGGATCCGTTGTACAAAACGTGAACAAATAACTGTTTTATGCGATCGCACTGTACAAATTGATCGGACCAGTCAGTTGGACCGTGCCTCGCACCGTCGAGGAATAAAACGGTTACTTATTTATTTATTTAATAAAAAAATCTGAGCTATTGCGACTGAATAGTTTGTACAATGAAACTGTGTTAGGTAATCATGATTGTCGCAGCCTCTAGAGGCTCTTGAAGCAGCTGCGTGGCAAAAGTTCCCTGAGGCTTCTCGATAATGTGGATGTGGACAGACTCAATGCCGAATTGTGTTCCTCCCATAGGATATGTGTTCTCTACCCTCGTTCCCCAATACTGGTCCCGCAGTCACCTTGGATCAATGGGATGTTTACGGTGAACTCAAAAAATTGAAGCTTACTAAAGCTGTTGGACCCGATGCTTTATTCCCACTTGCCCAAAAACAGTGTGCGGATTAGCTCACACTACCCTTAACCGCTCTATTCAACCGCAGTCTTAGGAGTGGCACAATCCCTGATATCTGTAGACAAATGTGGATAACGCCTGTGCCCAAGAAGGAATCTCAAAGCTATCGTCCGATTGCATGTACTTCGATGAGGTTGAAAGTCTTAGCGCAACTATTTCCATCACGGATCTTCAGGCGCACACATGCAGACGATTTATACCACTTTGCCTATAAATCCACCCGCTTGACACTGCATACTGTATGGTACCTGTTACGTTCGGTATCAAATGCAATGGATGAATAATGCAGTGCAGTGCACCCACTGTTTATTGATTATTCAGATGCTTTTGGGAGTGTAAACAGATCAATTCTACTCAACCAGCTGCTCATCATTGGGGCTCATACTAAGGTCTGCAGTGTGATCCCAGACTACTTGATTAACTGTACCCACTTCACCCAGCTTAACGGAACAAAATCCTCTTCACTTCGCTCCCATCGTGGTGTTTTACAAGGGGCGATTCTCTTTCCCCTACAGTGTTCTTTATATATAGAGGACCTTCCTATGCTTTCCGACTTTATTGGACGCAAGTATGCAGATGATGTCGTCATGGGATGTATATCTCCAACCGTTGAGACTGGACTGGATGAGTTTGTGTTGTCGTCATCGACCCGGTCTCTTACTCTAAGCCTTGCTAAATGCCGTGATTTGTTCTTTAAATTTGCAACTGCATGCATTCTGTCTCACTGGCTTCACAGTTCTCCAATACTTTTGGGGGGGGAGGCTACTAACAAGGATTACAAATTTTTCTTACCTTCGTTAAAACTTATTTCTAGATGCAGTGGGTTAACTAGAGAGGCACCTGTTGACTTTATTGTCAACAAACATGTAGACCATAGTACTAGCTTTTCCTCCAAAGTTCTAAACGACCCTATTCATCCACTGCATGGAGCTCTGTCGAAAACGCTATGTGTCTCTTCTACACGCGCTACGTCTGGAATCTTATTTCCGGTACGGCTTCTCACCCCAATTAGATCCTACCGTACTTCCCCAATTACTTGTGGACAACAACAAAACTCCTCAACAGGATGCGCAGTTGTTTGCTGGAGTGATAAATAAGCACAACTATTTGCAGACAGATGCTGAATGTGTATGTTCGCCCGCATGTGGAATACGCAATCCAAGCCTGGCAACCATTGATGAAGCACAACCTTACTGCACTAGACCAAGCTCAACGTCAGGCTTCTAAATACGGCACTGGAATGTGCCACCTTCCGTACGAGCTGAGGCTGTACCATTCAGGAGTATTCAGCGGGCGGTACTGACGACTACGAGGCGACTTGATTATGACGTATTTGATTTTACAAAATCCAATTCATGTATGCCGCTCTGTACTGTAACTCAGCGGTAACACCAAACTTAGTAGCCACTCCTTGAAAGTAGCAGAACAATACAGCCACCTAGTGTGCCGTAGAAACTTCTTTTCCATTCGTGTGTGTCAACGATGGAAAGCACTCCGCGAATCAGTTGTTTCGGCACCCACGCCAACCATAGTTAAAAGTCGGTTGGATGACGCACTCCGCCACTTACCTTTTGTTACTTGACGCGACTCTCCATCCTACTCCCGTAAAACACCTTGAATTTCCTTTTTTGCCTATTGAAGCTACGGAAACGCTCGGGGTGCAGGGTTACTGAAACAAAAACGATAAGTTTTGACCGTAAAACTACTAACTGTTTTTTTCGTTAACATGTTTCCATAACCCACCAGACCACCTTAAGTGGATGGTAAAGCAATGCTTCTTAACCCATATAAAGTCATTGTCCATAATTTATTATTTCTCTATTCGCATCAAAAGTTAAATGCTGAAAACGGATCTACCCGGATGCGTAAAGCCATTTTGACTGGACTTGTCTTTATTCGCGATCTGACGAAGCTCCTACACCTCTGAAGTATACACCTCGACCGCCTTCTTCCAGGGACTGCCATTCGTTACTCAGAACACGCGCACCGTTTTCGTGTAGGTGGTAGATTCAAAGAGTAATTCAATCATGGAATAGGCTACATCTTAGACATGGCTCTTTTCACCTCTGGTACATTTGCTTTCTTCAATATGCCGTTTTTAAGTGGCTTCAGCTGGATGCACATAGATTACGACTTCCATGCGCATGTCGTCCACCTTATGTATTCGATTTTCGACTGTATACAGACTGTGCAACGGGGGTGTGCGTGCTCCAACACAGAGCATTCATGGGTTGAATAAATACTAAATAAATAGTCGTTTATTTTCGGCAATATGAAGCATCCCAATCAAGACATGACAGTGCAGGTGTTGGGCAGCTTGTGGCCGTGCTCGCAGTGACAGAAACGAGTGTTGTTGGTTCACTATAAAAAACTTCCCCTGTGTGGGCTTTCTGCTGTTTACACGGGGAACCTGCAGTTCTTCTCACCCAACCTAAAACGGAAGTTCAAATGAACGCTTAACTTTGCAAAATCAACAAGCTTAACTAGGTGATGAAAGCTAAACCGGATGCCACACGGCGATAATCTCTAAGCTTCGGTGGAGACAAGTTTGTGGATGACCGATCAGCGCAGCGTCCACTGACCTTTGACCTATACTGGAACAGATTTAGGAGATTACAAGCGCATTGTTTAACAATTGCACGTGAATCAACCCATTAGCAACGCAATTACACGAATCCAAATGGTCCGCGCGAAGTTTGAGTGCATCGTTTATTCAGCATGGTGGCCTATGTGCACTCAAATAGGGTCTGACACGAAAGTGGTAGTAGACAGTCCGTTCACACGCCATGCGCTTGCTCCAACCTAACAACAGATGGTTCTCACCCCACAGCCGTGAGTTCTCGATCCAAGCGTGATTAAAATTCATAGCGAGTGTTTCTGCCATTCGGTCGTGTCATTCGGTCGTTCCAGTTAATGGCTGAATGTGTCCGACATTGTGAGCTAAAATGTGGGACGCGGCTCCGAAATGCTGTCATTGGCAGAAAAGAGTAATATGCGTGAATCACCGTTTTCCCCCGCGCTTGCTCCATCATCGTTTGACACTCGGATGACAGTGGTGGAACAAGCGAACAAGCATATTAGGAAGACGAATTTAACTATGCGCACTCGTCATCAAAAGTTACCATTTAAACTCACAAGGACGGGACGCTGGACTTCCTAGAGATGCTATTGCGCCGTCGACAGAATGGGTCAATTGAAAGAAGCATATTCCGAAAAGTGACGTGCGTAGGCCAGTAAACCTCGTTTCTCAGCTGTGTGCCACTGAAATACAAGCGAAACTTAGTCCGACGCCTATTTTATCGCACCAGAGCCATCTGAAGCCCTGAGAAGATGGACTCTGAAAGTCAGCTTATACTCAGTACAATGCAGCAGAATGGATATCCTCCCCACTTCATTAAAAAGCATTCCACACTGCCCAATTCCACCAATGCTGTCATTGCAGTACTGAAAAGGATGCTTTCCTTAGAGTTCCTTTTAAGGGGATATTGCGGTTGAGCTGTCGAAGAGAAAACTATTAACCGCAATGGCTTAGACATTCCCATCAACCAATCATGTATGTACACCAACGCCCAAGGGCTCCTCAGTAAAATTAACGAACTTCGACTGCGTCAGGTTGCGAATGCTTGGGACCTAATTTCTATTACCGAAACTTGGTTGCATCAAGAGGTGACTGATGCTGAGGTTGAGATAACCGGAATGTCAATCATCCGGAACGACCGCCCCAGCAGAGGAGGTGGGGTCCTACTCTACTACCGCAGCGATCTACAATGTACAATAGTTGAGGACCTGGAAACACACGTTACCGACTCACTCTGGTGCCGTCTCCGACTGAGACACAACGATACATGTCTCATAGCTATCATTTACCGCCCCCCAACGTCCACTCTGGAAATGGATTCCTGCTTGATCCGTGGCCTAAACAGAGTAACCCGTACTAGGTACAGCCACACTCTCATCTCCGGGGACTTCAATCTACACAATCTGGAGGTTTCGGCATCGCCCAGTGAGCAGTTCAAAGCAGACTTGCAGGAACTGATCGCTAATATCCCTTTGTACAATCATGTCACCACGCCCACTAGATTCAGGACAGCAAACAAACCGTCCATATTGGACCTTGTGCTCACAAATGAAGAGCTCATGATTGAGAAGTTATTGATGGATAGTCCATTAGGTCTCAGTGACCACGTAGTAATAACTTTTGACTATGTGTGTTATGCAGAGTATCCATATGAACAATCGGAACTAACTCATACAATCACACGCTACCAGGTATTGAAAGAACTCGCCGACGCAGCTGCTTGGGAATTCTCAAACAAAAGTCCCCTTGACCACGTTTGGGCAGAGTTCGTTAATAAGCTCAGCGACATCGTCAACAAAGCATCAGAGACCAAACCCCTTCGTCCCGCGAAAATGCCTTCAATTATAAGGAGTAGGACTCGCAAATGCCTGGCGATAAGGGATGCAGCATGGCGTGCCTACAAGATTAACCCAGACTCAGAGACATGGGGAAATTTCCTGACCCATCGCAACCATTGCACCGCACTTGTCCGTGAGGACAAAATAACGTATCAACAGTGTCTAGCCAAAAAGTTCATGACAAACAACAAACTGCTGTATAAGCATGTCAATAAGCTTCGTAAAGTGAAGCATGGAATACCCCCACTATTCACGACAGGCGGTAGAGTACAAAGCGCCGAAGAAGCAGCTAATGCACTGCGGCTGCAATACGCCCCAATTTTTGAACTCGCAACATCTACCTGTCCCATAATATCAAGCTCATTACCGACACCTTTGTTTACAAATGTTATTTTCAACCCAACAATTGTGCTAAGGAAGTTACTCTCACTGCGCGAACATAGTTCTCCGGGAGCAGACAACATCCGCCCGAAGGCACTGAAGGCTGTGGCTAACAAGCTAGCTGAACCACTGTCACAGTTCTTTCAAAGGTGCTTTGATGAACAACAAGTCCCCACTATGTGGAAGTGTGGCATTATAACCCCTATTTTTAAAGGCGGTAGCCGTTCCGATCCTGCAAACTATCGTCCAGTGACTCTCCTCCCTGTGCTCGCGAAGGTGATGGAAGCAGTCGTCGCTGAGGCTTTGATGGACTATCTGGAAAAATGCAACATTTTGGTACCGGAACAGCATGGCTTCCGTCAACACCGGTCATGCACCACCAACCTACTGATTGCACGAGGTAGTTGGACGGAAGTGGCCGATGATGGGGTCGGAGTCGACGTCATCTATCTGGACTTTTCCAAAGCTTTCGACCGCCTCGATCACCGCATCCTACTTCAACGGCTTCAGAGTTACGGAATCGGAGATCCTGTACTTGGTTGGATTGGCAACTTCCTTTACCAACGAAAGCTTCAAGTACGTGTTAGAGGATCACTTTCTAACCCAATTGAGGTGGAATGTGGTGTCCCGCAAGGCTCAGTGCTGGGACCGCGTTTATTCCTGGTGTTTATCAACGACCTGGCAAGAGTCATTTCCTCAAACTTCCTGCTTTTCGCCGATGACGTCAAGATATGGCGGGCGATTAGTAACAAGGCAGATCAGCATCTGCTCCAACATGACCTAGATTGCATTTACGAATGGTCAAAGAGTAACAAGCTTCAATTGAACATGGCTAAGTGCAAAGTGATGCATCTGCGTCACCACCTGGTAAGCGCCTACAAGATTGGAGACCACACCTTGGCAAAGGTTTCTCATGAGCGGGACCTGGGTGTATTGGTACAGGAAGATCTCGGGTGTTCCAAACAAGCAGAGAAGGCGACGAGAACCGGAAATCAACACTTCGGCCTTCTTCGCAGAGCCTTCGGTCGGTTTGAACCATCAATATTTCCCCAAATGCTTAACGCCTACGTGCGCCCGCATGTGGAATATGCTATTCAGGCGTGGCAGCCGTGGCAGAAACAGGATCTCATTGCTCTCGAGACTCCTCAACGACGGGCAACCAAGAACGTCAGGGGCCTCTTTCATCTGCCCTATCAGCTTAGACTGAAATCTCTAAGAATGTACAGCAGTCGATATCGGCTTTTGCGGGGGGATCTCATTATGGTTTACCAGATTCTGAAGAACCCAAACCACATTTGCCGTCCGCTGCTGGAATTGAACCCCAACATTAAACTAAGAGGTCACCCTCTGAAACTGACAATTCATTACAGCCGGCTTGAATGCCGTAGAAATTTCTTTTCTCTCCGCGTGTGTGAGCCTTGGAATGCCCTCCCTAATTATGTCGTCTCTGCTCCCAATCTGGCGATATTTAAAAAACGTGTTGACGATGCGTTGTCTCACTTACATTTCCTTTTATGACTTGTTAGCCAGGGGCTACAAAACGCAATCAAACGGTTTCTTGCCAAACGCTCAACCATTGGATTTATGGATTTTTATGTTTAATACGCGAACATCTCCGCTATTTCACATAAGTCTATGGTGAGTCCACCACAACGCTTTTCACTTAATTATGCAATTGATTTTCGCAATAATTTCCATCCCACGGGACTTGTTAAGCGATGCTTTTTTACCCGTAATAAACCATTGTCCATTGTCCATAGACCGCTGATTTCTCAGCGCCTGAATGTTAGACTCCCGGTCCGGTCCGAATCGTTCATCCTATATCAATTCACTTGCACCTGTGGTGCAACATACCTCGGACATACGACCAGGCGCCTGTCCAAAAGGATCGCTGAACACTACCCTTCTTCGCTAGGAAAAGGCACCGTAAGGAGCATCAGTAGTACAATACTTGGGCATCTGATTTAGATAGGACACTAGACTCAGGCAACTGACTCATTTAAACTCATATATACTATCCCGAAATGACACTATAAATGACTTAAGCAACGCTTGTTAACAACAGCCGAGACCATCGCAATCAGGGTTTTGAAACCAGAACTGTCCAAACAACGGACGCTGGTGCAAACCTTGATCCTATCTTGGCCATGAACGCACTCCGGCAAGAATTTCTCACCTCAAACATAACAGGCGATCAGCACTTGGCGCCGATGATCTGTCTGCACTCACCCACCATGCGTGTGCTTTGTCCGAGCGACCCACTTCGACTGAGTAAGTTATTGACCGATAACCGGCCATGCCAAGCCAATAGATTGAGTGGATTTTGTGGTTCTTTCTAATGTAGACCTAACTTTTATTAGCCAATAGCTTTTCTACTTGTGCTCTATAATCATACATGTTTGGTGAGATTTATCGCAAAGATTGTTCTTCGCGCAATTGTGAATATCAGGATGCGTCATTAACCGTTATAGTTAACTTGTCATAGTAGATTTAGGCTTTAGAGTAATGCAACCTCGACACGCCGTCGGAAACAATGCTGTCCGGGTGCATGACCCGATAGATGAGTCGGCTGATAATTTCATTACAAAAGAATAGTTGCTAGCTTAGCTGGTATGCGTTGAATTCATCATAGTTGCACGCAGTCAAAGTGCGTTTCGCAATCCATCAGACGTACCCATACTCCCTCGGCTCCCGTGAAGATAGAGTTCTCCTCTTATGATTAACTGGCCACGCTGGACGGCAAAGATCAACATGACCAGATTACCAGGTTCGATGACTGAATAACTAAATCCGGTCTTGATGAATTCGGCTTTTCTCATTTAAACCACCCGCTGCCTCCTCGTAATCATTGCCCTAGCCGGAGTTCTAATAATCCCATGAGTAAATTGGTGACCTAAGCTTGGCAATTTGTTGCTCAGGAGGGTTACCTTGTTCCCTGTACTGGCAGTTATGCTCATGTCAATGAAGAACACAAGTTTTACTCCATTGTACCTAGTAACTTGGCCGTGGCTTCGTTGCTGTCCTTCTTGGTCTTGTGGTCACAGCTGCGAATAGGTAAGACACTTGTTTCGATGGGGACTGCTATTTTCCTGCTGTGGCAAATGCACTGGACTCTGGATCGGGAACACAGGTGCTCACACGGTTGGCAGACGTTTAACTTTGTCTTACCTTTCTGATTTCACTGGCTCTTATTTTCGGCACTTTTGGCCACTGTGAAGTGGTGAACTTTGAGTAAACGGTTACATGCCACAAGTGGGTGTTCTGTTACATCCACCGGGCCAAGGGTCATACTTACCACTTGCAATCTGCTTTAACAACACAGTGTCTTTCCCGGTTGAACATGATTGGGGGCTTAATTAACAAGTGGTCCAGTGGGACTGCTGTGTCATCATAGGTAGCTAAGCGTGTTCAGCTGATTTGGTACCTGGGCTTTGTCATCTACTTGAACCTTGCACCCACTGTTAAGACGAGATGTTTCTTTCTTGATTGCACCCTCGTCGCAGCACTTCTGTGCCGTTTGTTTGGTCTGAATCTCAGGCTTGACGATTCTTGGACAACAAATTTTATAATTACGTGAACTAGTACGAAGGCGCTATTCAAGGAAACTGTTTCACCAGCGAATGACAGCGATTCCAAGTGGTGATCTTCACGTTCATGTGCTGTGGACACCACAGTGTTCCACAAATGCTTTAAACCTGGTGCCATAGTGCTACTGTGTCGATTACGCAGTGACATACCGGTGACACTTTTATCAGATAGCAACTGCAGCTGTTCTCCTGTCAGAGACACGTTTAGCGGGTCTTCCACTATGTGCTTTTATCAGTATTTCGGCCCTCAGGTGACGATTGTCTTCCTGACAGCTGCCTTCCGATAAAAATGTTGACTGTGCCTTAAATACTCTTTGTGTTACCTATGGCTAAAGCATGTAAAAGCGCTCTACAATTCCTCTCTTGGGGTCACGGATAGTTTTGCAAGTCTATAAGAGATTAAAATCTGAAGCAGTCGGCTAAGCTACAGCTCAAGACAGCATGTCTAACTTGCAACGCAACCGTCCATGCGCACCGATGACAATCAGTCAAGCTAACGGTTCGAGCCACCTGGACGTGGAAACACTGTGTTGTCAATCTGGGTCATCCCATACAGTAGCAGTTACCGTGGCTCATACAGTCGGACGAGACTTGCGGTGAATTCATCAGAGAATAACGCGCCTCCTTATCATGCCAATTATATTTTGGATTGAGGTCTTGATTAATTTTTATGCTGTCAGAAAGTAACGCCAAAGGGTCCCTGATTGTAGGAGTACAGCGAGGTATCTGACGTTGCATGAATAAGTCTCACGGGGGGGTACGAACCCGAATTCGGTCGACTTATTTTCCACACGAAGCATAGTCTGCAACATGGGAATATTTCGCTCCGACTTAGAAGCCATAGCAATCCAGGAAGTTATAGAACTTACATATCATGGGATGATGTTCACATGCGCGCTTTGCGAGGCTGCCTGACGTGTTCTCTAGAGCTGCTTCTTTTGTAATTTTGCTGACATAAGAAAACAGTAGGAAAGTACCGTGCCCAGTATGCGCAACCCTGTAAATAGATTGCAGTGAGCAAAGCAGTTTCTACGTCAAATTATTCATGGTTTCCCACGGAGCATCCAATGTGGACAACGGGGAGTTTGTGTTAACTATATGGGTTTGTCTTTGACGTTCATAAGATCGCACAAGGATCTTTACTGATGGATGCCTTCATATCTTCATCAATGCCATGGTAGTAGACCCGGGGACATTGCGGCACTACTACTAAAGACCTTTGTTGCTGAGGTGGAAAGCAGTGGGGTTAGTAGCGCTTCATTTCGTCGGATTACGTTTATTGATTGTGTCTCTACTCACCTTTGTGGGTGATATTAGTGACGCAACTGCAGGCAGTGTGTGTAACTCGAGCCTAGAGAATGGACGCTCGGTTAGAGGCTTTAAAGCTTGTCGCGGGACCGTCAAATATCCCAGCAAAAATGTGCCACAAACTCCGGCGTAATGGCTGTGGAAAGCGGGGTCCAATTCCTCCCCACAACGTAGCAGTTTTCAGCCACTCCGAGACGCGGCACAACTGCGCACCTGTTGACAACGTTCTTCTGCAAACTACCACCCCGTCGTGGTAGCTATTTTCCCTAACTTAAAGACCCATAGCACTAGCTGCGATTTATCCTTTGTTGGTTGTAAAAGAGCCTTCAGAAGACCACTTGCCTTTGACGTTAGTTGGAGCACGTGATTTTGTGTGCTCCGATAGCCGGGCAACGTTCGCATCTAAGCCATTAGCGCGCGTCTACCGTAACCCCTCTCGTGTGCGTAGCCTAGTCTGTTACAAGGGTTCAGCGTCTACCCGAATACGTGTGGCTAGGAACGTTTCACGCTCGCTCGATTTCCGTCTCACCAGCGCGTACCCCGGGCTAAGTTAATGCCATCAGGTCAGCTCAAATCCGTTGAGTGGTCAGCGTTCCAAGCTGTTCTCGTAGGCGGGCTCCAACCGTGTCAGTGACAATCTTATCAAGCGTCTCTCAACTTTAACAAAGCTACAGCTTCAAGAGACAAATATTCAGCTGTTACCTCTCTGTTAAGGACAGATACTCTCGAGTATGGTGCACCCTGGTCGGTCATAGATTTCAGATGGTGTTTGTTCTTTATTCTTTCGTGTAATGATTTACAATATATGCTCTTGTATCTTTTCGTCTGACACCTGATCAAAGTTGGTTTTGACAGTGGTGCTGGAAAGCTTGCCCCTTATGTTTCCGAGGAAGCAAGTTGCAGTGCCCTTTGTTTAATTGCTGCCGTGCTTTGCTTGTGTATGTTCATTTCTAAGGAAGCAATCCTGATGTTCCTCTACTTTCGACTTTCATAGCTAACCAGTCATAATCATCGGCTAAGGTGAGCATGCACAAAGCCAGAAAGAGTCAGGTAACTCGTACTGCTTTCTCAGTTTTCGCTGTGATAGGTTGACACATTTTGGACGTAAGTGGTCTGAAAGATGCGGACCACACTTTAGCAAGTTTCATCACGGAACCGCGTATGCTAAGCTTCTGCTCATGGACGCACAACCGGTACCTGACTCAGTGATTAGGCCACCGTTTTACACATTCCAGCACTTGTATCGGTTGCTTACTCCTGTCGGAAGATAGGTGTTATGTCTGCGTTCACGTATACATTTTTCGTGCTGGCAGCCATTGTGCAGACGAAGTGAGTGACAATAGGCTACCATGTAGGTACCTTTGAAGCAAAAGGCGTTAGGTGACTCAAGGGACTCTGCAGCTGCTCAGGAGAGCTTGGGCACTGGGTACTTCGGGTCAAGTGAAGCAAATGCTTTTTGCATCCAAATACGTTGACTATTCAGATATAACACACGCTTCCAACTATGTGGCATGACGGATACAACTCAAAGAAAGCTGGAATAACAAGTGAAAACAAAATACAATCATAGCGTAAACCGGTTGATAAATTCTCGGTTGACTTTGTTAAACTCTGGCAAAAATCGCACTAATTATTGAATAATTGGTAAATGGTAGGTTTGTGTTCGGGCATACAAGAACTTGTCTGGGTTGTTTGGTTGACCAGGTCGACACATAATCCGATAATGCACAATGACTTGTGTCTGCAAGCACCATTGGCACTAACATGTTGCAAGAAGTAATAAGACTGCACTTAAGCAGGTGAACAATTCGCAGCTTTGAAATAGCGCTGCATCGCGACAAGAGCTGTAACGACTTGGAGTAAACTAAAACGACACAACAATAGACATTATTTATTTTTGTCATTCCAGTATTTTCTGAACTCCTCCGGTAAAACAACGGAAAGACGTAGTGGGAGTACAAAAGTAACTAATGCATAGTTCTGGATGGATGAAAAGGCTGATGATTTAATCATAGCCTACAATGTAGGAAAAAGCGTGTTAAAATTAGTGTCTTACAGATTTCCTTACAGGTATCTGCTTGTTGCGGCTACCTCATGGTCCTGGAAACACTTAGCAGTAGGGACCTTCCGCCGAATATTACTTTCAGCAGGACTTTACCGTGTCAATATGGCGCCCTGCGTTACCGGTGACAACGTTATCAGATGACAATTACCTCCGTTCTCCATCTCAAGGACAATTTTACCGGGTCGTTAACTGCTTACTCCTCTCAGTGACACATCTCGGGCGTCAATTACGTCAATCTGGTAGTTAGCTCACTTTCGGATTGCGAGACTAAGCACCCAATTAGTAAGGAAGTGTACAGGCCGTGTGTCGCATTTTGCTATGGCCAGTAGAATCATTGCTGCTTACCTTCTGTACTTTCTTCTTTCTAACTCGCAGGTAGTCATAAACGATCCGTGTTCGTTACGGCGAATAGAGGTATAACATTGTGGGAATAAGTTTAACATGGCGTGTCAATCCGAATTCGACTGCGTGCTTTTCAACGCGGGGTAAGCTCGCTGTGGCCCAATCGTTGGCCTCGAACAGGATACCGGGCCAATCTAAGAGAAATACATGAGTGACCGACAATACTCAATGGGGGTGTTGGTAACCGCAGACATGCACCCACGTCAGAACGTGGGGAAATTTTCTAGGGAGCCGGGATATCGTCACTCAAGACAAACACATTAAATTTAAGTTGATGCGAAGGAAAGACCGCAGCAAAGATCTCGGAATATTTCGAAAAAAAGTTTTTGCTGCTCAGTGGCTTCACACTTTTTCATCTCGCTGTTGGAATCAACAACAGAATCGGCACAGCCATGCTGCTACCCACATGTTGCAATTTCAAACTGGTCGTAGTTCATCTAAAGGAATATAGGGGGCGAATAGTGACATTTAGTTGCTTATAGAAATGATCAGTCGAAGCAGAACCGATATCATTCCAGGACTCGTATATGGAACAATGGTTTTATACGAGTAAAAATGTTAGTACATGACAGGTCCCGTAGGATGGTTATGGTGAAACGGCAAAATATAAAAAATATTGTTAGCAAAATTGGTTTTATACCGGTGAACTCATTGAAGTGTAAGTAGTGTTGACTGAAAACCCAAAGTAAATCCATAACAATTGACGGCAAATAGGATGTTGGTGAAAATCATATCTTCTTCTGGTGTACACAGGAGAGAAGGAAAAAGTGGAACGAAATCTGGTATTTGACCGCCAGTGAAAACTCGTTCAGACACTTGTGCCTATCCATGGTGAACCAGTCATGTAAGATGGTGCAGCGAAATAAGTGCACGGTCAACGCGGGCTACGAACTCTGGCAGCGTTAGAGCATGTATGACAGATCCCGGTAGAGCATTCCAGGTGCTGAAAACGCGTACGGAAAAGAAATTCCGACAACATTCCAAGCGAGTGTGCTGCTCTGCCAGTTTGAGATGGCGGCCTCACAAATTGCAGTTGTGACTGAATTCTAGTAAGTAGTGGCACGAGTGATTGGGATCTCAGAAAATTTGGTAAGTCAACATGAGGTCTCCACGCAATCGCCGATAGTGTCCGCTGAAGTCCCCGAGCACGTGTAGCCTTCGTTTGTTCGGCAAATGATACAGACACTTAAAATTTTTGGTTTCCCGGCGTTGGAGTATATCCAATGCGGTGAGATCTTTCCTCAGCCATGGTTGTTAGACTTGTATTGCGTAATCCACATGTGGCCGTATGCATGAGCCGAGAAGTTGTGGAAAAATCGAAGGGTCGAATCGTTCGAATACATGCTTCAGGAAGCCCACATGTTGTATACCCTCCTAGACGCCGTTTCAGTCTTCTTGGAATATCCAAGGTCGACCTGGACCAAAACGCCCAGATGATTCTCTCCAGAAGACGTTTGATGCTCCTGGTTGCCGGGTTTGTAGGAATGCGCCAACTTGTGCCGTAGATGTAGCACTCTACATTTGTCCACATCGAATTGAATTAGCTTCCGGGTTGACCACGCGTATACCCTATTCAGAGCAGCCAGAAGTACTGTGATATAGTCTGGAGTATTGAGCTCCCACCACATATTGATGTCATCGGCGTAAAGCAGGGCAGTTGGAGCTTATGATGCGTGTGACATCGTTACTATACGTCAAAAATGATCACGGTCCTAGTACTGATCCCTGTGGTACCCCGCATTTAACTCGACTGGGATCTGACAGCAATTCGAACACAAGTACTTCTAGGCGCAGGTGTAGAATGACGCTTCTGTTCCATCCTAGGAAAGGATCACCAATACCAAAGGTCTGGAGTTTGAAGAGCAGAATGTTATAGTCTAATCGGTTGAACGCCTTTGCGAAGTCAAGGAAGACTGTATCAACTCCTGCTGCTGCAACTACCACTGTCAGCCACTGCTTCAATCCAGCTAGATCGTAAAAGAATTAGATTTGTAGTGCACGATCGATTTCGTCGGAAGACATACTGTTCCGGTGCGAGATAGTTCAATTCTTCCAACTAGGCCGTTAGCGGTTTAGAAATGACAGCTTCCATGACTTTTGAAAGAGCCGCTAGTAAGATTATGGGACGGTAGTTGTCTGGATTGGAACGACTACCTCCATGTGAATAGGAGTAGTCAAGCCGTGTTTCCGCATGTCGGGCAGGTGCATTTCTTCAATACAGTGTTGGAAGAATCAAGCTAAATACTCATCTAAACGCTCTTCTACCGCCGCTAACGATTTCATGTGTACAGTATGAACTCCAGAAGAGCTGTGCTTGCCTATACTGAACAGTATTTTAGTACAGCTTCTGTTGTGAAGGTTAGGTGAGTGCGTTTTGGGGGTGAAACGACCATCGTCAGTGGGTTAGGGGGCCAGTGCTCGCAAGGAAATTTTGCAGCATATTGTAGGCGCAAGGTCTCCATCTCCTCCTTCAGTGTCCGTGTGGGTCCGTCCGTTGTTTGAAGACGAGGAATTCCACGTGTTACCTTGCATAGACTGTTAACGTGCTGATACAAAAGCTTGTGGTATGAGGACATACGATCTGCCAACTTCTGCTGGTACGTCATTCTATCCTTGCCAACAATCTGAGTACAGTGGTTACGTCGGGTCGCATAGGACTTCCACTTCTCTGTGCTCGACGTGAGTTTACAAATATGCCAGGCGGAGTTTCGCACCGCCAAATGCTTGCGTGTCCTGCTTCGCAGAAACGAAACCATGTTTCTAGGGTGGGAGATCTTAGTCGCTGACACTTCGGCAACCAGGGAGCTAAACTGGCTGGCGAAATGTTCCCAGGCACTAGCTGGTGTCTCGTCTGCCAGTAACGTCCAGTTGGCTGTCTCACCTAGCCGAGCTAATATGTCCTAGAGTACATACGTTCTCGTTGCGTCGGTAATTTCCACGGGATCTTCTGCATGGCAAATGTATTCTAAGAGTAGTACTGTATGGTCGCTGCGGCCCAATGAGATGTCGACGATCACCCCCTTGACCATTAGTTCTACGATTGCGTATAGCCGATCAAGTATTGAATACTTATCTTTTTCTCAGAATCGGGTGGGAGTGTTAATGTGGTCATACGGCGGGTAACTGAAGACAAACTCCTGTAGATCGGTCTTAAACTTTTCTCCAGGTGCTGACTGGATTTCGAGGGCATGGATGTTCTAATCACCAGTAAGGATAATGTGACCGTAACTTGCGTTTATCAATCTCCTAATTGCAGATGCCAGATGGGAGTCTATCTCGAGCGTGGAGGAATGAGGGGCAGTAAGTGACCACCACTAAGCAAATGTCATCGCCTTTTAAAGGTAGACGGCACCAAACCGAATCTGGTAACTTGCTGACCGGATCCTCCATGAGCTCACATTGGAGGTCATTGCGGAAGTATAGAGCCACCGTTTCCCCTTTTCTAGGTCGGTCGTACCGAACAACGGACACGTCTGGCAGTGCGATATCCATGTCACTTACGTCAGGGCGTAACCATATCTGTATTATAGCGACGAGGTCGCAGACTTTTCATACTTGACGCAGTCGCATTTCGGAAAGTTTACACAGTAAGCCTTGAGTGTAGGTGTACATACAGGAAAACCTCTCGGATGTCAAAAGCTGTTGACTGGGAGCAAATGAATGATGTGGACTTGTGCCGACCGATGAGAGGCCCGACCTAATCGGTTTTGGGTGAATTTCTAAATCTCAATACGAATGCAATCTGTTTTGGGTCTCAGTTGCACCTGCTATATTGTAGCGAG
>CALYDF020002776.1:0-30843 GCA_944474145.2 Dicrocoelium dendriticum | reverse complement strand
TACCGGAGTTTCATTTCCTCGTACGTACCAATTACTGGATGAGCTAACGTGAACTCGCCGCGAATCTCCCTGCCCAGCGATGGTGTATACGGCCCCCCTCAACAGCTTACGTTAAACGTCCCTTCCGCTTCGGAAGGAGTTACCTCTCCCTTGGACCACATGCGATCCCACGTTGGTGATCTCTGTATTTCACTTTCGCACCGATTTGAAAAGCTCCGAGCGGTCTTCTCATGATGACAGGGAATTTTTGAATTCATCCTGTCCTAAGTTGCCCACAGATTTGGGTTATACATATATATATATATATATATAACGGTTAAGTATTTTATCCTGTTTGATACTCATAGTTATCGAGTTTTTATCAGAGAAAGGCGGTTAAGGGAATCACGGCAACACATAGATACAAGTCCGCAAATGACCTCGGTCTTGAGTAATGAATTTCACGGTCTCCAAGCAGCGACACTCCCTATCTCTGGAATCCCAACTAGAGTCGATAACAACCGACCGAGGCCAACTGTTTCTTTATCCTTTCCTGCCGTACATCATGCCGCCTCCTCCATCCTTGCTCTGCAAGCACGAAGGATGCATGACGCGGAAGATGCTGAGCGTGGATGCTCAATGAGTGTCCAAGCCGTCGCAATTGACGCAGAGAGACGATTTCCTCGAGCGACTGGCTGCTTCCACCCAAGGTGCGCCGTCGAACCTCCACAATGGTTATGTAGTGCAGCCAACACACACGGGCAATGGACGGCGAGCAACGGTGCCCAAAAACAGAAAGCCAACGCATGCCAACGGTACGAACAAGCCAAATCTCGCAATCGCACATCGCGGACAGTTGCATAATAAACCTCCGCTTTGAGGGAAAGACGATTATGGCGGTGCCACAAGTGTCTCAGTCTGGAGAAAGCGAGACGAGCTCTTTAGATACGCACCGAAATCTCATCGCCAACATTCCAACCAGCAGTGATGTAACTTCCCAGGTACACAAAACTATCCGCAACCTCCAGTGTCTCACCACCAAGAGTGAGTGCAGGCACAGGCATCCGCCAATCTTGATAAAGTGATTTCCATCGCAACGAGACTGGACCTTAGCGTGGTGCGATGGCTTGCGTACCCCCGTGACTTATTGAGCTATGCTGGATGGCACTTTCCAAGTGACTTCAGAGCCACTCATACCAGCCAGGTAAATGGATAGGGGTCAGACTAACTCAGTCTCACAATCCAATCCTCTTCGGAGGTTAGGAACAGGTCAATGGTCCACTTCTTTGAAAGCCTAGCCACGGGAGACAACAGGTCTACATGTTATAAACTCACAGCTAAAGTAGCGTAGAGTGCGAGCGCCTTGCACTATTTCTGACACTGAGTGGGCACCTTCCGGTGCTCAATGGTTTGTGACCGACCGTCTCAAGCCAGGCAACTCCTGGTCAACTTTCTGCAAGCCCGCCAACTCCCAACTGCGGATGGCCGTGGTTGCAGGTGCGTAACATAATACGGTCGTAAAACACATCAACGTCATGACAGACCTCAAGCAGAACCCAATGGGTCTCTGCAATCACACTCCCGAGCTGGACTCGCTCCCTGCTGCCTTGTGGATCAGATTAATGAGCCAAAGGCCCCGGGTGGAGTCTCTCAAACGAACCTCGAGGTAACCCACTGCTTTATGGGTCAGACTGCTGAACCAAAGGGCAGGGCATCTCGAATAAAATCACTCTCGGAATGAGCAGCTGGAGAGTATCATGCGCCCTGTCGGTCAAGTTGATAATACCCACTACTTGTTTTTCTCTCTTCCCTCTTCTCTTTCTCGTCTATTGAGCAAGCGGCTGTCACTAAGATCGCAGCTGCTGCTTTTAGCAAACATGCTGAAGGCAATCTGCTCGATTGGATAACGGTGAACAAACGCATGTGCGCGGTACGACTTTGAAATGCTAGTGGAGTTACTAAGCAGCGTCTGAAACACTTAGATGGGGAAAAGTGCATACCATAGTTCGACGCTTCAGTCGCTAAGCGGTTATATACAAGTTGGACGGCCTGTGGACCGTCACTGAGCGAGATGATATCATCAGCGTAGTCCAGATCAAATACTCGACTACCTGGGAGGAGCCACACACCAACGTTCAACGAGTCTCCTAGAGCATTTTTGAAGACATTATCAACGGAGAAATTGAACGTGAATGGGGAGACTCATTGGTGGGGAAAAAAGGAGGGTGAAAGTTCGCCGTTAGCTTTAATTCTACTTGAGGTCAGGCTGTACATAGCACGCAGTACGAAAACCAACTCCCCGGAGACGCTCATTCCTCAACAGACAGTGCCACAATGCAGTCCTGTCGAAAGAATCGAAGGTAGCATGGATATTCAGGAACATGACAATCGTTGACTTTACATACACGTGGCAGAGCTGGAAGATTTGGCATAATGTGAAAATTTGGTCGATGCAACCGCAACCAGAAGAAACCCATTCCGTTTTTCCTGCCGTAGCGATTTACGCATTGGGGATAGCCTGCGAAATATGATGGAGGTCAGGAGTCTGCAGACGAAGGGAACCAAAATTAGACCCCCTATATTTGGAGCACATAGTGCGCAGGCTCGTTTCGAAAATGGGAAGACTATAGACTTACCCCAAGAGGGTGGAACTTCCACTTTTGACCAGACTTCTGAGTACAAAGCGGTGCGTTCTCGAAACAGCGAATAGCTACTATCTTTAAATACTGCGGGAGGTAAGGCATCGGGGCCGGGTGCTTTATGACGTTTTAGTAGGCGGAGTTATTGCAGATTTCTTGGAGAGGGAGGATTTGTGGGGATAGACTAAGCAACACGAGTTCGCTCTCCAGTGGAAGCAGATACAGCCAGTAAGCAGCAAAAGTGCCAGTAAAAAGTTTAACCCATCATTCCAACCGTCGTCGAAGATTAGTGATCAGTCAGCCATAAACTTTGCAGATTGTTTTGCTTACCCCTCGGATGAAATAGAAGAGCTTCTTTATATTACCAGAGATTAGCAAGTTCCAACTCTCTAGAACATACACACCACCAGGCCTCACGGTCCTTTTGCGAAATCCCACGTAACTCTAAATCCCGGGATCGGCGTACTTCATTACAGCTGGGCTCGGCTGGGACCGGGCGGTGTCTGTCAATCAGCGACACGGAGCCAGCAGTGATCCAAATTTTCAGCGGGTGACGGGCAAATCCACAACTGTCAATGCTGGCAGTAACTAAGGCATCTTTAATGCGTACCCACTGTGAATTCAGATCATCATCAGAAGCTGAGGCAAGTAGTGTTGACAGAGAGGCCTGGTACTTAGCTAACGTCGTAGGGTCTTGTATATTTTCCATTTTCGGTCGATCCTCCGAAATGCATGCAAAGCTTAGCGAGAACCAGTGGGTGATCGGAGACCAAACAGGTTGACCAGTACGAACGGCAGTCCAATACGCTGCCACGCCATCTGTAGCTTATCGCTATGTGGGCAAGCTGGGACTACTTTTGGGTTTGAGAAGACGGCCGCCAGGTAGCAGCCTGTCTCTTTGGGTGTCGAAAACTGGTGCTCGAAAGAAACAACCGATGATCAGAGCAAATGTTTGTAGCTTGTCTCCATTGTCTGATCGACTGCTATCAAGGCCAAGAGTATCCCCAAGATGGTGCTTGCTTGGCGGTAAGCGTACGTCAAAATCTCCGGCGAGAATGACAATATCAGACCTTTTAGAACGTATAAGGTCATGTAGTTGTTGGTAAAGTAATCCTTGACTGCATCCAGGCTAGATACTGTAGGAGCGTAGACGGAAACAACACACAAGGCACGCTTAACATGTCGACGCATACTTAACTTACATGAACCTCGTAGTCTGACTACACATAGGCGAATGTTGACTAGGATCCAACCACACAGAACAGACTCAGCCCTGTCACTCAGTGCAACCAGGCTGAGCAGAAGCGACAGCCTCTGGTTCCCAGGAAAGGTTTAAATGATACTTGATGTCAGGGTTTACTGGAGAGATCATTTTGATGACAGTACTGGTGTCTAGCAACATAGTTTCCGAAAGACGACAAATGTCTACCGAGTGAGTCTTAAGGATGCCGGCCAGGGAAGTTTGTCGTCCGATCTGAATCAGAGTGCGAACAATGAACGACGCGAGGCCGAATGGTGAGCCAAGTTGAAGAAAAGTTGGGGCCTCGGTGGATTGTGAGAAGAAAGTGATTGCCGGGCATCGAACACCATCAGGCGCAACCAGTAAACTGCTGTTGGCGGTGAAGGACGAGGGCATAAGTGTAATTGAAGAAAGGGACGTGGGAGGAGCTATGAGGGAAAGTAGAACAATGAAGATAATAGAGAAAGTATACGTAGGAAGAGCGAAACAAGCAGTTGAATCCAACCATGTTGTTCAAATATTGTACTCATTGGATTCGCATGGGTTGCACAGAAACGGTGCATCGCAATGCAGGATTTCGTTAATAAAAAAACTTCAGAATGCATATTTGCTCAAAAAACACAAACGCAAGGCGAAGTGAACGATTTGAGTTTAACAGTGCAGCAGACGTCGTTTTAAGCATTTTCACGACATACGCAGCACGCGAATTTAAGGAGAAGATTTTACAATTTTCATAGTTTTACACTACTCCACACTAGATATGCTATCAAAGCGACGGTTCTGCAAGCTGTAGGCAATTCATATAAAAGTTGCTCAAATATTGCACTCAATTGATTCGCATGGGTTGTGCAGCGAGGGTGCATCAAAAAGCCCGTAAAAGTTCATAAAAAAATTTCGGAGTGCTTATTCTTCCATTGCATGCAAACAACAAGGGAAGTGAATGAATTGTGTATAACAGTGTCCTAGACGTCGTTTTAAGCATTTTCACGACATCCGCAGCAGGCAAAATTCATGAAACGATTTTCGCATTATTTTCATATTTTTACACTTCTCCACACAAGTTATTCATTGTAAACGATAATTATCCTAGCTTAGGACCCTTTAAATAACCGTTGGCCAAAAATTGCACTCATTAGATTCGCATGAGTTGCATAGCAACGGTGCATCACAAATATCGTGTTCGCCCATAAAACAAGTTTAGAATTCTTATGGTACAAAAATATGAAAGCACAAACCAAAGTGAACGATTTGAGATTCACGGTGTCGCAGACGTCGATTTCAGCATCTTTAGGAAACACGAGACCCAAAAATGTAAGAATAAGCAATTTTCATCGTGTTGCATCCCTGCATTACTAAACAATAGATAGGCTCTTATCGCCATAATAATGCACGCTTTAGGCAATTCGCTTAAAAGATGATCAAATATTGCACTCATTTCATTCGCATGAGTTGCAAAGCAACGGTGCATCACAAAGCCCGTATTCGTTCATAAAACAACTTCGGAGTCCTTATGGGTCCATAATATGCAAGTACAAAGCGAAGTGAACGATTTGAGATTAACAGTGTCGCAGAGGTGGTTTTCAGCACTTCACGACATCCTAGGCACACTACTTTAGGGAAAAGCTATTTACAAATTTTGGTGTATATTTACACCACTCCAAACCAGAGAGGTTCTGTGTAAGCTACAATTATGCAAGCTTTAGGCCTTTCCGTTAACCGTTGGTCAAATATGGCATACGCTTGATTCGCATGCGTTGCACAGCAACGGTATATCACAAAGCCGGTGTTCGCTCATATACAACATCAGAGTGCTCACTGTTCCACACTATGCAAACACGAAGCGAAGTGAACGATTTGAGTTTAACAGTGCCCCAGACGTCGTTTTAAGCATTATCACGACATCCGTGGCACGCAAATTTAAGGAAAAGCTTTTTACTTCATTTGATGTATATTGTTACACTTCTCAAAAAGATTGAGGCTCTGTAAGCAACAGTTATGCTAGTTAAGGGCCTTTTATATTACCGTGGGTCAAAGATTTCATTCGCTTGATTAGCATCAGTTGCACAGCAACGGTGCATCACAAAGACGGTATTCGTTCATGAAATAACTTCAGAGTGCTTATTGGTCCCTATTGTGCAAGCACAAACAAAGTGAACGATTTGATTTTGACGGTGTCGCAGACGTCGTTTTCAGCATTTTCACGACATCGGCGGCACGCAAATTTAAGGAAAAGCTTTTTACATCATTTTGTATAATTTTACACTTCTCCACACGAGATAGGCCCTGTAAACGTTATTTGTGCATGCTGTAGGCCTTTCGGTTAAGCGTTGGTCAAACATTGCACTCATTGGATTCGCATAAGTTGCACAGCAACGGTGCATCACAAAGCCGGTAATCGTGCATAAATCAACTAGAATGCTTATTGGTCCATTATATGCAAGCACAAAGCGAAGTGAACGATTTGATTTTATCAGTGTCGCAAACGTCGTTTTAAGCATTTTCGCGACATCCGAGGCACGCAAATTTAAGGAAAGCTATTTACATCATTTGGTGTATATTTACACTACTCCACACTACATAGGCTCTTTAAGCCATAGTTTTGCAAGCTGTTGGCCTTTCAGTTAACCGTGATCCGTTATCCAAATTGTAGAGGTTTCGGCTACTATTGCAATGGTCGCAGTTTCAGTGCCTACTATCTCCACCTGATGAGATGAAATTACATCGAAACGGGTCGTGGTTTGCAGTGTTAAGACGCCAGCAATAGAGCGGAAAACCTACGCTACCGTTGCTTCCGCGTCGTTTGGGATGCCAGGGACAGTCCCACCGCCAGTTGTGAAAACAGCTGGTACAGGTGTCGACTCCAAGACACGTGGGGTAAACACTTCCCGTCGTGACGACTCTTTCACTGATAGTAGTTTTATATTCCGTAACTTTACTGAATCTGAGGCCGTTCTCCCAAGGGAACGCATCTTGGATGACATCAAGTGGCTGAAACTGTGTCCGCAAGCTGCTTCCACCTGGCTTCCCTGGTGTCACTGTCAGAAAGCTGACCAGATTGGGGAACGTCCCTATCGCTGCGCCAAATCCACGACCCCGACTACTTCGCGTAGTCCTTTCTACCCCGGAGGAACGCAAATCGTTACTGCGATTTGCATTCAAACTTAAGGGTAGTGGTGTCAGCGTTCAGCCGGACCTACCACTGGCAGATAGGTTGAAGTTAAAGGAGGCTATCAAAGACCTCAAAACTAGACGGGCGGCTGGTGAGCAAGGCCTCCGTCTCGCGGGTTTTCAGGTGGTCAGCCGGAAGTTACTTTCCGCCCTATCAGAACCAATCCTTATGGTGCACGACCCAGCGATGGTCGTGCCAACTTCCTTGAGGTAGTACTTAGCAACGTGCGTAGCCTAAGGAACAAGGTGCACGAGTTGGGTCTACTTGTAGACAAATCTCGTCCCGACATACTTGCTTTCACTGAGACGTGGTTGTCTCCGGATATCACGGACGGTGAGGTATATTTACCTGGCTATGCGCTGCTTAGAACTGATCGCTCCGTTGGTCGCCAAGGCGGAGGCGTTGTACTGTATGTGAGCTGTAACTTAGATGTGTTGAAGACTTGCACATTCCAGTCATCGGATCAGACTGTTGAAGCCCTATCGGCTGTTTTGTGCACGTCCTCTACACAGTTTACAGTTATAGTGATATACAGAAGTCCTGGAAGCTCCTCCAGGGGAATACTTGACTTTATTCGCACAGTCTGCAAATAAGTGTTTAGTTCTAGGGGATTTCAACCTCCCGGAAGTCTGTTGGGCCGATCTTTCGTGCAATTCGGCATTAGGAACATTCGGTGCAGACTTCCTTGAACTGACACTCCAAGTGCCTCTGCACCAGTTCGTTGACTTTCCCACTAGGTATATGGACAACCAAATACCATCTACTTTGGATTTGGTTTTCGCTAAGTCCCTGGACTTCGTGACTAACGTTTCATGCGGTGCACCTCTAGGGTCTAGCGATCACGCATGCATATCCTTTCGATGTGCTCTTTCAAGGCACCAAGAGACCGTTGTTGAATTACTTCCAAATATTTGGCGGGCGGACTTTAGTGCAATGCGAACTAAGGCTTCAGTTCTGAACTGTGAAATCTCAATGGCTGACTCTGTCCAGTTAGCCTGGGATAAATTTAAGGCATACCTTACGGAGGTTTCCACTCCCTATATTCCACTTATGAGGAAAAGAGGGTTAAGGGCACAGCCTCCATGGATAGATACCACAGACAAGTACCTACTCAAGAAACGGTCTAGATGCTGGCGAACCTACCAAGCAGCTCCATCAGCCAGTACCTATGATAGTTATCGAGAGAATAGAAATAAATGTAAGCAACATCTCAGAACTGCTCGTCTCCAATACGAGCAGGGTTTAGCGGACTCGGCCGCAGCTAATCCCAAGAAGTTTTTTGCTTACGTTAAAAGACGCAGCGGAGCAAAACTGTCTATACCAACTTTATTGCGAGCAGACGGGACCCGTGCGCAAACTGACTATGACAAGGCTTGTATACTGAGTGATCTGTATACTGGGGTCTTTGCTCGGGAGACCTCTTTACCACAGGTTGAATTGGTTTCAAGAGTTCCAGAGGATTCTTGCTTAGCTGAATTTAGCATAACGGAGACTCAGGTCTTCGAACTACTGCAAGGCATTAATCCCTCTAAAGCTTCCGGTCCTGATTCAATTCATCCGAAGCTGTTGCATGAACTGGCTACTGAGCTGAGTGGTCCGCTCACGTGCGTATTTTTAATATCGCTGGACAGCTGCAGCCTACCTTCTGAATGGAAGGAGGCAATCATCTGTCCGATTTTTAAAGGCGGTGACAGCGCTCTACCCGCGAACTACCGGCCTGTCAGTTTGACAAGCGTAGTGGTCAAGTTGTTCGAGAAGCTGATAAGGGATTCAGTGGAGAACCACCTGAATTGATTCAACCTTCTCAGTGTTGCACAACATGGATTCCGCAAAGGATTTTCATGTCAGACTAATTTACTTGTAGCTCGTGAAAGCTGGGCCGAAGCGGTAGACAGTGGCCACGCTGTAGACGTGCTATTCGTAGATTTTTCGAAAGCTTTTGACACTGTTCCACATCTTCGACTCTCACTAAAGTTGAGATCTTACGGGATATCTGGTCGCGCCCTTCAATGGGTGTCTGCCTTCCTTGAGGGGAGGGAACAGTGCGTACGGGTGGGGCGTAGCCTTTCGCTCAGGCAAGCTGTCCTTAGTGGCGTTCCACAGGGCTCGGTATTGGGGCCATTGTTGTTCGCGATCTA
The DNA here is from genome assembly GCA_944474145.2 of Dicrocoelium dendriticum. Classification (NCBI taxonomy): domain Eukaryota; kingdom Metazoa; phylum Platyhelminthes; class Trematoda; order Plagiorchiida; family Dicrocoeliidae; genus Dicrocoelium; species Dicrocoelium dendriticum. Next base: position 21,678 of record CALYDF020002776.1, on the reverse strand, counting down.
TGTAAATGACTTGCCGGGAGAGCTAGGGGTGTCATCATTAATGTTTGCTGACGACCTTAAGCTCTGGAATATTGTGGATATCCCGGGGGGTCCTGAGGCAATTCAGCATGCCATGGATAGGCTCTGGGAATGGTCTACCTTATGGTTGATGCCCATAAATAGGACCAATTGCTCTGTTCTCTGAATCGGAGCTGCTAATCCTCCCACCCGATATGTTGTCGGCGGTGGTGAACTCCCTGTTGTCACACAGCAGGTTGATTTAGGAGTCGTACACGCATCAGCACTTCATTCTGGAGACAACTGGAAGAAGGCTGCTTGTCGAGGATTTCGTATGATGTGGTTTATCCGCCGCTCTTTCGGAATCTTAACGGCCAATTTGTTTGTGAAGCTATTTTCGGCATTCGTCCGATCCCACCTGTATCCAGGCTTGTCCACCATGACTTAACCGAGACGAAATGGACTTGGAGAGGGGGTTGCGAGTAAGCACTCGGTTAGTGGTGGATCTAAGGCTACGGGCGTATCCTGAACGCTTGCTCAGTTTGGCTATGTACTCTATGCACTACCGAAGGATAAGAGGGGACCTGATTCTCACTTATCGTATTTTGACGGGTAAGATTGGCCCGGACTTGTCAGGGCTTTTTAGTCCCGCAACGTTACCTAGTCTCCGCGGTCACCCACTGAAACTGCATAAACCAAGATCTGATAGGATTAGGACGGAAACTCGTCTATCGCGCCGAGTTATAGATCGCTGGAATTCGCTTCCAGATCATGTGGTTAGGGAACCTACAGTTAAGGGTTTTGCGCGCCAGCTCGATGCTCTTGGGTGGCAACAGCAAACCTTTCCTTTTTCCTAGCTGACTCACCTTCATTTTTCAGTTCTTTTTTATTGACTCAAATATCTTGGTATTCCACTTGCTTAGCTCTTACCACTTGCTCTTTCGCCTTCTGCGTTTACTTTTTCTCGTTCTTACTTCACGTAACCGACCCAGCAGGGACTGCTAGGGTAGGATACGTGGGCATTAATTGGTTGGACAGGGTGTGATGCGGTCTTTGTTTTAGGTCCATCAGTATTCAAAGTACGCTAACTCCTGGTTCAACGACCCGACAAAGAAGGAACACTCACGGGAAAATCCAATCGTTCCAGTACCGCTTGAACTTGAACTTGAACATAAAATAATGCTCTAATTTGATACGCATGAGTTGCACAGCAAAGGTGCATCACAGAGCCGGTATTCATTAATAAAACAACTTCAGAGTGCTTATTGCTACACAATAGGCAAACACGAAGCGAAGTGAACGATTTGAGTTTAATAGTGCACCAGACGTCGTTTTAAGCATTTTCACAACATCGGAAGCACGCAAATTTAAGGAAAAGCTTTTTACTTCATTTGGTGTATATTGTTACACTTCTCAAAAAGATTGAGGCTCTGTAAGCAACAGTTATGCTAGTTAAGGGCCTTTTATATTACCGTGGGTCAAAGATTTCATTCGCTTGATTAGCATGAGTTGCACGGCAACGGTACCTCACAAAGCCGGTAATCGTGCATAAATCAACTATAATGCTTACTGGTCCATTATATGCAAACAGAAAGCGATTTGAACGATTTGAGATTAACAGTTTCGCAGACGTCGTTTTAAGCACTTTCACGACATCTGAGGCACAAAAAATAAAGGAAATCTATTTACATCATTTGGTGTATATTTACACTACTCCACACTAGATAGGCTCTTTAAGCGACAGTTATGCAAGCTGTAGGCCTTTCAGTTAACCGTTGCTCAAATATTGCACTCATTTGATTCGCATGAGTTGCACAGCAACGGTGCATCACAAAGCCGGTATTCGTTCATAAAACAACCTCAGAGTGCTTATTGGTCCATTATATGCAAGCACAAAGCGAAGTGAACGATTTGAGATTAACAGTGTCGCAGACGTCGTTTTAAGCATTTTCACGACATCCGAGGCACGCAAATTTAAGGAAAAACTATTCACATCATTTGTGTGTATTTACACTACTCCACACTAGATAGGCTCTTTAAGCGACAGTTATGCAAGCTGTAGGCCTTTCAGTTAACCGTTGCTCAAATATTGCACTCATTTGATACGCATGAGTTGCACAGCAACGGTGCATCACAAAGCCGGTATTCGTTCATAAAACAACTTCAGAGTGCCTATTGGTCCATTATATGCAAGCACAAAGCGAAGTGAACGATTTGAGATTAACAGTGTCGCAGACGTCCTTTAAAGCTTTTTCACGACGTCCGAGTCACGCAAATTTAAGGAAAAGCTTTTTACTTCATTTGGTGTATATTGTTACAATGTTCAACAAAATTAAGACTATGTAAGCGACAGTTATGCTAGTTAAGGGCCTTTCATATTACCGTTGGTCAAATATTGCAGTCACTTGATTAGCATGATTTGCACAGCAACGGTGCATCACAAAGCCCGTATTCGTTCATAAAACAACTTCAGAGTGCTTATTGGTCCATTATATGCAAGCACAAAGCAAAGTGAACGATTTGAGATTAACAGTGTCGCAGACGTCGTTTTAAGCATTTTCACGACATCCGAGGCACGCAAATTTAAGGAAAAACTATTTACATCATTTGTGTATATTTACACTACTCCACACTAGATAGGCTCTGTAAGCGATAGTTATGCAAGCTGTAGGCCTTTCGGTTAACCGTTGCTCAAATATTGCACTCATTTGATTCGCATGAGTTGCACAGCAACGGTGCATCACAAAGCCGGTATTCGTTCATAAAACAACTTTGAATGCATATTGGTCCATTATATGCAAGCACAAAGCGAAGTGAACGATTTGAGATTAACAGTGTCGCAGACGTCGTTTTAAGCATTTTCACGACATCGGCAGCACGCAAATTTAAGGAAAAACAATTCACATCATTTGTGTGTATTTACACTACTCCACACTAGATAGGCTCTTTAAGCGACAGTTATGCATGCTGTAGGCCTTTCGGTTAACCGTTGCTCAAATATTGCACTCATTTGATTCGCATGATTTGCACAGCAACGGTGCATCACGAAGCCGGTATTCGTTCATAAAGCAACTTCAGAGTGCCTATTGGTCCATTATATGCAAGCACAAAGCGAAGTGAACGATTTGAGATTAACAGTGTCGCAGACGTCCTTTTAAGCATTTTCACGACATCCGAGTCACGCAAATTTAAGGAAAAGCTTTTTACTTCATTTGGTGTACATTGTTACACTTGTTAACATATTTGAGGCTCTGTAAGCGACAGTTATGCCATTTATGGGCTTTTCATACTGCGCTGGACGAAGATTGCAGTCACTTGATTAGCATGAGTTGCACAGCAACGGTACATCACAAAGCCCGTATTCGTTCATAAAACAAATTCAGAGTGCTTATTGGTCCATGATATGCAGCACAAAGCGAAGTGAACGATTTGAGATTAACAGTGTCGCAGACGTCGTTTTAAGCATTTTCACGACATCCGAGGCACGCAAATTTAAGGAAAAGCTATTCACATCATTTGTGTGTATTTACACTACTCTAAACCAGATAGGTTCTGTGTAAGCGACAGTTATGCATGCTGTAGGCCTTTCGGTTAACCGTTGCTCAAATATTGCACTCATTTGATTCGCATGAGTTGCACAGCAACGGTGCATCACAAAGCCCGTATTCGTTCATAAAACAACTTCAGAGTGCTTATTGGTCCATAATATGCAAGCACAAAGCGAAGTGAACGATTTGAGATTAACAGTGTCGCAGACGTCGTTTTAAGCATTTTCACGACATCCGAAGCACGCAAATTTAAGGAAAAACTATTCACATCATTTGTGTGTATTAACACTACTCTAAACCAGAGAGGTTCTGTGTAAGCGACAGTTATGCATGCTGTAGGCCTTTCGGTTAACCGTTGTTCAAATATTGCACTCATTTGATTCGCATGAGTTGCACAGCAAAGGTGCATCATTAAGCCGGTATTCGTTCATAAAACAAATTTGAATGCTTATTGGTCCATTATATGCAAGCACAAAGCGAAGTGAACGATTTGAGATTAACAGTGTCGCAGACGTCGTTTTAAGCATTTTCACGACATCTGAGGCACGCAAGTTTAAGGAAAAACAATTCACATCATTTGTATGTATTTCCACTACTCCACACTAGATAGGCTCATTAAGCGATAATTATGCAAGCTGAAGGCCTTTCAGTTAACAATTGCTCAAATATTGCACTCATTTGATTCCCATTAATTGCACAGAATCGTTGCATCACAAAGCCCGTATTCGTTCATAAAACAAATTCAGAGTGCTTATTGTTTCATAATATGCAAGCACAAAGCAAATTGAACGATTTGATTTTAACGCTGTCGCAGACGTCGTTTTAAGCATTTTCACGACATCGGCAGCACGCAAATGTTAGGCAAATTTGAGGCAAAATTTATAGCTCTTTATGCATTTTGCATAAATTCAACTTCTCCACACCAGAAAGGCTCTGTAAACGTTAGTATTGCAAGCGCACGGACTCTTGGCTAAACGTTGGTCAAATACTGCGGTCACTAGATTCGCATGAGTTGCACAGCATCGGTGCATCACAAAGTCCGTATTCGTTCATAAAACAAATTCAGAGTGCTTATTGGCCCATATTATGCAAACAGAAAGCGAAGTGAACGATTTGAGATTAACAGTGTCGCAGACGTTGTTTTAAGCACTTTCACGATATCTGAGGCACACAAAAATAAAGGAAATCTATTTACATCATTTGGTGTATATTTACACTACTCCACACTATTTAGGCTCTTTAAGCGACAGTTATGCATTCTTTAGGCCTTTCAGTTAACCGTTGCTGAAATATTGCACCAATTTGATTCCCATAATTTGCACAGCAACGGTACATCACAAAGCCGGTATTGGCTATAACAGTGAAAACGTTTGCAACAAAATTGCCAAGCTCAGCGCACAGTTCAACAGCCATCTGAACAACCTGAGCTACCTTTTTTCACTGCTATGGCCAACCAATTCGGGCGTACAACACTGCAACAAGCTCGTCGTTGGGAAACCTTTGCCTGCCGACAAGCTTGCACACGCGAACAGCTCTACTTCCTTCATGAATGCCTGAGAAGGAACGTGCTGCCAGCAAGTACCAACCACAGACCGGCGCTAAACCATCCAGCCGCTTGGAACTTAGCACGACAATACGGGAGACGCATGGTAAAACTGATGATAACCGATGCCCATAACCGCCTGCGCAAATACGAGAACGTCATATCCGACAATAGAACCAATTGCCTCAGTACTCTTGAGCCACAACTGCAGACAACGCTGCAATCGCCGATTGCACGTCGAGTCAAAAGCACAAAGAATCGACGCAAGACTGCACTGAACACAAAGTTAGACAAACTGACCGAGAGAAATGACTGCGCTAGCAGTGAAGGATGGATCAAAAACCTTTCACGCCGCCACTTCACTGCAACTGAAGAGGATGTTTTGATTAAGGGGCTTAATTTCAACGTCAGAGATGCTGGCCCCAAAGACTACTTGGCTAGCTTAGAATACGCATTGCAATCAAATGGGTTGACGGAAGAGTCCCAACAACAGATACGGCAGACCGTTGTCCCAGTGCTTACTCGGAATAAACGCAACCAGACCCTAACCAAGGAGGAACAGGATGCACTCAGACGTCTACAGAAAGACGAGAACATTGTAATCCTACCAGCAGATAAAGGACGCATGACAGTGATAATGGACAAGCCAGAGTATCTTAACAAGGCCAAAGAACTGCTATCAGACACAACTACATATCGTCAGATCGATAAAGATCCAAGTTTAAAACTGGTTAACCAGATCAACGCAACGTTGAAGAAACTACAAACAAAGAGCGAGCTCACCGCCACAGAGAGATGGAGAATGAAAGCTGATGATACAAACATTGCACGGTTTTATGGACTACCAAAAGTACACAAAGATGGAGGCCCACTACGACCAATCGTCTCGCTCCCGGGAACCCCATCATATAAACTAGCGAAGGATTAATGGAGGAGATTGAAACATTTAGTTGCCGGATCCGAATATAACATCAACAATGCTGAAAAATTCATCAACAAACTGCGAGGTGTCAGAATAGAAGACGACGAAATAATGCTTTCATTCGATGTCACGGCACTCTTCACTTCAATCGGTCACGAATTGGCCAAAGAAACCATGTTGGAATTGCTTGAGAATCAACTAAGCCCCACGACAACCATACGACCTGAAAGCTTTTGGGAACTCCTGAACCTCTGCATGACCACTTATTTCCACTTTGATGGGCAAGTGTACCAGCAACTGAGAGGAACCCCAATGGGATCACCAATCTCGGGGCTCATTGCAGAAGCAGTAATGCAGAAATTGGAGCGCATTACACTACCATCTATCAACCCAAAACTCTGGATACGATATGTGGACGACACGTTTGTCATCGTAAAACGGAACAGAGTACAGGCCACACACGATTTGCTCAACAGCACATTCGAGGATATCAACTTTACGATTGAATTAGAAGAGGATAATAAGCTACCATTTTTGGATGTACTGGTCACTAGGAATGGAGATGGATCTATCGAAACGTGCGTATATCGGAAGAAAACGCATACGGACCAGATATTGAACTACCACAGCAACCACCCGATGAACCACAAGAAGAGCTGCATTCAAACCCTGTTCAAAAGAGTGGAAACACACTGCAGTACAGCGGAATCTCGGAAACAGGAAGAAAATCGTCTATATCGAGTGTTTAGAAAGAACGGTTATCCGAGAAATTTCATCAGAAGAAGCTTAAAGAAACGAATACCTCAGCAACAGCAGCAGGCATCTGATCAAGCAAACAAAAGGATGGTGCTTCCCTACATCAAGTACGTCTCCGAACTAACAGGAAGATTGCTGCAGCCACATGGAATCTCTGTGGCGCACAAGCCAAGTGCCACCCTAAGAAAATTGATCTCACGACCCAAAGGAAAAGTCAATCAAGCCGACCAATGCAATGTCATCTACCAGATCAACTGCAGCGACTGCGATAAAAACTACGTCGGGCAAACTGGAAGAAAACTTTGTACACGAATCACCGAACATAAGGCGGCAGTCAGAAGGCATGATCCATACTCTTTGGTTTCTGCGCATGAAGATCAAGAAGGCCACCGTTTCCATCTGGAGAACGTAAAGGTCCTAGCCCATGGAAGCACAAAACACGCGAGGGAGCTTTTGGAAGCTTGGTACTCTACAACGCATTCGATCAATCGACACATCGAATTGGACGCAGTATACGCCACACTACTAAGGAACGACCGCCAACCCAATCGATTGAATCCGGTGGAACGTGTGACTAGACCAACAGAACTGACTGCAAACTCGCTCGCAGGAGCAAGCAGACAAAGACCACGAAACACAAAGAGGCGAGGTCAAAGGTCATCTGCCCATCAGCCAAGCTGAACGCGGATCGAAGTCCCAACCAATAGGATTGCTCGGCTCCACGGCCAACCACAGTGGTATAAAAAAAACGCACGCACACCACGCTCAGCGCACTCTCACCGAGGCTCCTCTACGCTACTCTACGCTCTTGCATGCCACTCCAATACGCACTGATGATGTCACCTCGATTGGTGACGAAAGGTTTGCAACAAAATTGCCAAGATCAGCGCACAGTTCAACAGCCAAAGCCGGTATTCGTTCATAAAACAACTTCAGAGTGCTTATTGGTCCATTATATGCAAACAGAAAGCGAAGTGAACGATTTGAGATTAACAGTGTCGCAGACGTCGTTTTCAGCATTTTCACGACATCGGAGGCACGCAAATTAAGGAAAAGCTCTTTACGTCATTTTGTATAAATTACACTTCTCCACACCAGAAAGGCTCTGTAAACGTTAGTTTTGCAAGCTTTAGGACTCTCGGTCAAACGTTGGTCAAATATTGCAGTCACTAGATTCGCATGAGTTGCACAGCAACGGTGCATCACAAAGCCGGTATTCGTTCATAAAACAACTTTAGAGTGCCTATTGGTCCATAATATGCAAACAGAAAGCGAAGTGAACGATTTGAGATTAACAGTGTCGCAGACGTCGTTTTAAGCATTTTCACGATATCCGAGGCACGCAAATTTAAGGAAAAGCTATTTACATCATTTGGTGTATATTTACACTACTCCAAACCAGATAGGTTCTGTTAAGCGACAGTTATGCAAGCTGTAGGCCTTTCGGTTAACCGTTGCTCAAATACTGCACTCATTTGATACGCATGAGTTGCACAGCAACGGTGCATCACAAAGCCGGTATTCGTTCATAAAACAACTTCAGAGTGCTTATTGGTCCATAATATGCAAACAGAGAGCGAAGTGAACGATTTGAGATTAACAGTGTCGCAGACGTCGTTTTAAGCATTTTCACGACATCGAGGCACGCAAATTTAAGGAAAAGCTTTTTACTTCATTTGGTGTATATTGTTACACTTCTCAACAAAATTGAGGCTCTGTAAGCGACAGTTATGCTAGTTAAAGGCCTTTCAAATCACCGTTGGTCAAATATTGCAGTCACTTGATTAGCATGAGTTGCACAGCAACGGTGCATCACAAAGCCCGTATTCGTTCATAAAACAACTTCAGAGTGCTTATTGTTCCATAATATGCAAGCACAAAGCAAAGTGAACGATTTGAGTTTAACGGTGTCGCAGACGTCGTTTTAAGCATTTTCACGACATCGGAAGCACGCAAATTAAAGGAGCAAAATTAAAGCTCTTTATGCATTTTGCATAAATTTAACTTCTCCACACCAGAAAGGCTCTGTAAGCGATAGTTTTGCAAGCTCTAGGACTTTCGGTTAAACGTTGGTCAAATATTGCACTCACTTGATTCGCATGAGTTGCACAGCAACGGTGCATCACAAAGCCGGTATTCGTTCATAAAACAACTTTAGAATGCTTATTGGTCCATAATATGCAAACAGAAAGCGAAGTGAACGATTTGAGATTAACAGTGTCGCAGACGTCGTTTTAAGCATTTTCACGATATCCGAGGCACACAAAAATAAAGAAAAGCTATTTACATCATTTGGTGTATATTTACACTACTCCACACTAGATAGGCTCTTTAAGCGACAGTTATGCAAGCTGTAGGCCTTTCAGTTAACCGTTGCTCAAATATTGCACTCATTTGATACGCATGAGTTGCACAGCAACGGTGCATCACAAAGCCGGTATTCGTTCATAAAACAACTTTGGAGTGCTTATTGGTCCATTATATGCAAGCACAAAGCGAAGTGAACGATTTGAGATTAACAGTGTCGCAGACATCTTTTCATGCATTTTCACGACATCGGAAGCACGAAAATTTAAGGAAAAGCTATTTACATCATTTGTGTGTAATTTACACTACTCCACACTAGATAGGCTCTGTAAGCGATAGTTATGCAAGCTTTAGGCCTTTCGGTTAACGTTGCTCAAAAATTGCACTCATTTGATACGCATGAGTTGCACAGCAACGGTGCATCACAAAGCCGGTATTCGTACATAAAACAACTTTGGAGTGCTTATTGGTCCATAATATGCAAACGGGGAGCGAAGTGAACGATTTGAGATTAACAGTGTCGCAGACGTCGTTTTCAGCATTTTCACGATATCCGAGGCACAGAAAAATTAAGGAAAGCTTTTTACTTCATTTGGTGTATATAGTTACACTTCTCAACAAAATTGATGCTCTGTAAGCGACAGTTATGCCATTTAAATGGCTTTAATACTGCGTTGGACGAAGACTGCAGTCACTTGATTAGCATGAGTTGCACAGCAACGGTGCATCACAAAGCCGGTATTCGTTCATAAAACAACTTCAGAATGCACATTGGTCCATAATATGCAAAACAAAGCGAATTGAACGATTCGAGATTGACAGTGTCGCAGACATCGTTTTAAGCATTTTCGCGATATCCCAAGTACGCAAAAATAAAGAAAATCTCTTTATATCATTTGGCGTATATTTACACTACTCCACACTAGATAGGTTCTTTAAGCGACAGTTGTGCAAGCTGTAGGCCTTTCAGTTAACCGCTGCTCACATATTGCACTCATTTGATTCGCATGAGTTGCACAGCAACGGTGCATCACAAAGCCGTTATTCGTTCATAAAACAACTTTGGAGTGCTTATTGGTCCATTATATGCAAACAGAGAGCGAAGTGAACGATTTGATTTTAACGGTGTCGCAGGCGCCGTTTTCAGCATTTTCACGACATAGGAAACACGTAAATTTGAGGGAAACCTATTCACATCATTTGGTGTGTATTAACACTACACCACACGGTACAGGCTCTCTAAGCGACAGTTATGCATCCTATAAGCCATTCGGTTAACCGTTGCTCAAAAATTGCACTCATTTGATACGCATGAGTTGCACAGCAACGGTGCATCACAAAGCCGGTATTCGTACATAAAGCAACTTTAGAATGCCTATTAGTCCATAATATGCAAACAGAAAGCGAAGTGAACGATTTGAGATTAACAGTGTCGCAGACATCGTTTTCAGCATTTTCACGATATCCGAGGCAGAGAAAAATAAAGAAAAGCTATTTACATCATTTGGTGTATATTTACACTACTCCACACTAGATAGGCTCTTTAAGCGATAGTTATGCAAGATGTAGGCCTTTCAGTTAACCGTTGCTCAAATATTGCACTCATTTGATACGCATGAGTTGCACAGCAACGGTGCATCACAAAGCCCGTATTTGTTCATAAAGCAACTTTAGAATGCCTATTAGTCCATAATATGCAAACAGAAAGCGAAGTGAACGATTTGAGATTAACAGTGTCGCAGACGTCGTTTTCAGCATTTGCACATCTGAGGCACGCAAATTTAAGGAAAAGCTCTTTACGTCATTTTGTATAAATTACGCTTCTCTACACCAGAAAGGCTCTGTAAACGTTAGTTTTGCAAGCTTTAGGACTCTCGGTCAAACGTTGGTCAAATACTGCATTCACAAGATTCACATGAGTTGCACAGTAACGGTGCATCACAAAGCCGGTATTCGTTCATAAAACAACTTTACACTGCCTGTTGGTCCATAATATGCAAACAGAAAGCGAAGTGAACGATTTGAGATTAACAGTGTCGCAGACGTCGTTTTAAGCATTTTCGCGATATCCCTGGTACGCAAAAATAAACAAATGCTCTTTATATCATTTGGCGTATATTTACACTACTCCACACTAGTGTGGAGTAGTGTAAATATACACCAAATGATGTAAATGGCTTTTCTTTATTTTTCTCTGCCTCGGATATCATGAAAATGCTGAAAACGACGTCTGCGACAATGTTAATCTCAATTCGTTCACTTTGCTCCCCGTTTGCATATTATGGACCAATAAGCACTCCAAAGTTGTTTTATGAACGAATACCGGCTTTGTGATGCACCGTTGCTGTGCAACTCATGCGTATCAAATGAGTGCAATTTTTGAGCAACGGTTAACCGAATGGCTTATAGGATGCATAACTGTCGCTTAGAGAGCCTATACAGTGTGGTGTAGTGTAAATACACACCAAATGATGTGAATAGTTTTCCCTCAAATTTACGTGTTTCGTATGTCGTGAAAATGCTGAAAACGGCGCCTGCGACACCGTTAAAATCAAATCGTTCACTTTGCTTTGTGCTTGCATATTATGGACTAATAAGCACTCTGAATTTGATTTATGAACGAACACGGGCTTTGTGATGTACCGTTGCTGTGCAACTCATGCTAATCAAGTGACTGCAGTCTTCGTCCAACGCAGTATTAAAGCCATTTAAATGGCATAACTGTCGCTTACAGAGCATCAATTTTGTTGAGAAGTGTAACTATATACACCAAATGAAGTAAGAAGCGTTTCCTTAAATTTGTGTGCCTCAGATGTCGTGAAAATGCTTAAAACGACGTCTGCGACACTGTTAATCTCAAATCGTTCACTTCGCTTTCTGTTTGCATATTATGGACCAACAGGCACTGTAAAGTTGTTTTATGAACGAATACCGGCTTTGTGATGCACCGTTACTGTGCAACTCATGTGAATCTTGTGAATGCAGTATTTGACCAACGTTTGACCGAGAGTCCTAAAGCTTGCAAAACTAACGTTTACAGAGCCTTTCTGGTGTACAGAAGCGTAATTTATACAAAATGACGTAAAGAGCTTTTCCTTAAATTTGCGTGCCTCAGATGTGCAAATGCTGAAAACGACGTCTGCGACACTGTTAATCTCAAATCGTTCACTTCGCTTTCTGTTTGCATATTATGGACTAATAGGCATTCTAAAGTTGCTTTATGAACAAATACGGGCTTTATGATGCACCGTTGCTGTGCAACTCATGCGTATCAAATGAGTGCAATTTTTGAGCAACATTTACCTGAAAAGCCTACAGATGGCATAACTATCGCTTAAAGAGCCTATCTAGTGTGGAGTAGTGTAAATATACACCAAATGATGTAAATGGCTTTTCTTTATTTTTCTCTGCCTCGGATATCATGAAAATGCTGAAAACGACGTCTGCGACACTGTTAATCTCAAATCGTTCACTTCGCTTTCTGTTTGCATATTATGGACCAATAAGCACTCCAAAGTTGTTTTATGAACGAATACCGGCTTTGTGATGCACCGTTGCTGTGCAACTCATGCGTATCAAATGAGTGCAATATTTGAGCAACGGTTAACTGAAAGGCCTATAGGATGCATAACTGTCGCTTAGAGAGCCTATATAGTGTGGAGTAGTGTAAATATACACCAAATGATGTAAATAGTTTTCCTTAAATTTACGTGTTCTCGGATGTCGTGAAAATGCTGAAAACGACGTCTGCGACACTGTTAATCTCAAATCGTTCACTTCGCTTTGTGCTTGCATATTATGGACCAAAAGCACTCTGAAGTTGTTTTATGAACGAATACCGGCTTTGTGATGCACCGTTGCTGTGCAACTCATGCGAATCTAGTGACTGCAGTATTTGACCATCGTTTACCCGAAAGGACTGAAGCATGCACAACTAACGTTTACAGTGCCTATCTAGTGTGGAGTAGTGTAAAATTATACAAAATGATGTAGAATGCCTTTCCTTAAATTTGCGTGCTTCCGATGTCGTGAAAATGCTGAAAACGACGTCTGCGACACTGTTAATCTCAAATCGTTCACTTCGCTTTCTGTTTTGCATATTATGGACCAATGTGCATTCTGAAGTTGTTTTATGAACGAATACCGGCTTTGTGATGCACCGTTGCTGTGCAACTCATGCGAATCAAATGAGTGCAATTTTTGAGCAACGGTTAACCGAATGGCTTATAGGATGCACAACTGTCGCTTAGAGAGCCTATATAGTGTGGAGTAGTGTAAATACACACCAAATGATGTGAATAGTTTTCCCTCAAATTTACGTGTTTCCTATGTCGTGAAAATGCTGAAAACGGCGCCTGCGACACCGTTAAAATCAAATCGTTCACTTTGCTTTGTGCTTGCATATTATGGACTAATAAGCACTCTGAATTTGATTTATGAACGAACACGGGCTTTGTGATGTACCGTTGCTGTGCAACTCATGCTAATCAAGTGACTGCAGTCTTCGTCTAACGCAGTATTAAAGCCATTTAAATGGCATAACTGTCGCTTACAGAGCATCAATTTTGTTGAGAAGTGTAACTATATACACCAAATGAAGTAAGAAGCGTTTCCTTAAATTTGTGTGCCTCAGATGTCGTGAAAATGCTTAAAACGACGTCTGCGACACTGTTAATCTCAAATCGTTCACTTCGCTTTCTGTTTGCATATTATGGACCAACAGGCAGTGTAAAGTTGTTTTATGAACGAATACCGGCTTTGTGATGCACCGTTGCTGTGCAACTCATGCGTATCAAATGAGTGCAATATTTGAGCAACGGTTAACTGAAAGGCCTACAGCTTGCATAACTATCGCTTAAAGAGCCTATCTACACCATTTTCCGCGGACCAGCCTTTCGAGAAACAGTACTATAGAGATTGTTATACTCATAAATTATGCGCATCCAGACATGAAGAGAACAATTGGGAAGAAATTTCTTTTCCATAAATATCGTCAGGCGCTACAATTATGAAGCAGATAACTGAAGGTTGCAGAAGCTATTGCTAGCTATGTACAAGGACAAGAACGTCGGATGATAGAGGAAACGGTGAAACTGGGAACTTATTACGTACAACAATCAATGACAGATTCAAAGGAGTCACGATGGACCGGTGACCTTGAGGCCTGCTAACTGCGTGAGGACCAGTTCAGAATTAGCGCTTGCACGAGAGCTTGCTACTTACATAAATCCGGCTGAAGGCGTCCGATAGCAATAGCTTCAGCTATACTCAGGAAGCGCCTTTTGAGTCAGTTTGAGCATCGCTACGGGGCAACTAGGAGCAGGTTGTGTCAGAGGCACGATCGCGTGTGACACCGCGCCACTGCGAAAGCATGGTTCAGCACGTGACAGGGAATTACGGACGTGCTATTCACATGTCCGATTTGTAACTATTTTCATGTGATTAACATATCATTTTATACATAGAAATGGTGTTTTCCTTTTTCATCGCCCAGTGGTTGCAAGGAATACTACGTGCCGCAATTGCAAGATGCAGTTTCGCGATAGTGGAACACATTGGCGCCCGTTTAGAAAGGAGTGCGCCACGTCGTTCAGCGTACCGGTTTGCGTATGTGTGCCGTGAAATACGTATTGCGATATGCTTTACTGATAACACATAAGCTGCGATGTGGTTCATCGGAAATGCTGGCTCATTTCTCGTCGTAGATTTCGTAGCAGTTTACGTATGCATCACAGACGTATCAGAAATCGGGTGTGTGCCGTTCTGCAGAGCATTGATGTAACAATCTTGATGATAACGGTTATAGGATAATCGTTTGCACGAGGAAAGGTGCGCAGGTGAATGGATATCGCCTCACTAAATCCCTTATGATTGATGCGGCGCGCAGGATACCATAAGGATATTCAGGAAAAGGTTCCGCGGTATAGTATTGGTAACAGTTCCGGATTGCGTAGCTATCGCTTAGAAACTGCTTATTAACAAAGCCGAGGGCAGCGGTGTCAAGCGGAAGATATGTGGAGATTTGCGCGTACTCGCTTAGGTAGTATTCTTAGCCTACCTAGTATGTATGGCTGCACAGGAGAGGAATGGTTCCATCAACATAGCATCCGTACCGCAGGTTATGGCCCGTAAGTAGGGCTAGTTTGTTGGACTGCAAACCACTCGATGTTCGTCAAGTGGCGTCCTCACATCACTGATGATACAGCGTAAGTTGACTTCTGCTGTCCGAATGACATAACATGGCAGATGCTAAGCTTTCCAGCGGTTTCGTCATCTTTCGGTTACCTGAAACGAAACGTGATCCAGGGGCACATAGCTTTAAATCCGTCATAATATAAACAAGTCAGTAGTGAAAACAGCCTGGGGAACCAGGAGCCAGGTAAAGGATACCTCAAATGGTTCCGCACTAGAGCCGAACGCAATACCCGTACCTCGGAATGCGGTACGAAACATAGGCTGTGCCTAACTGTATACACGTGAACGTCCCCGCTATCTAGCAAGCAGTCCAGTACGTAAGCAGCAACTGATTCCAAACGGATTGTGACCACGGTGATGCACGTTGCACGGACTGCCATGTAAAGCAAAGTTTCAGAACGCAAATAAAGCGCCATGGGCAGTGCACCAAAAGAAAATGATCACTAGTACGATACAGTTTGTTGTGCAGTAGGACATTCTGTTACCACCGCCACGTTGAGCAGCGTCTTCTTGCCATCCGATTTCGTGCATAACGGTCGACGCAGAGTCTTCGGAGGAATACTATTGCTTGCTTGTGTCACAGGGCATCCGACTGTAAACACATTGTCGGCATGAATCATGACAGCACGATCCAACATTTTTGTCAAGGACAAATTCTTTATGTTACTGATCAAACTTGTGTGTAATCAATAGAGCAGGGACACGTGTGAAGCGGGCAAATTACTCCACTTTGTTCAGTTCTCGTTTTATTAAGGCGGGGGATTACCCACAGCTGTTTGTTCATTTATCTTGCTCGTGTATTGAATGACGTAGGTAGCCTTCTCTGATCTGTCAAAAACGCCCCTGATGGCTTTATTGTTCTTGAATCGTTCGGACTACCTAACTATGGGGTAATCGTAATAAAAGATAGTCGGAGCGAGAGCGTGAAATCGACAAAGCGTCAAGAGCACAACCCATGCCGCCGTGCAATTAACCGGGGCGACGACCCAGAGAGTGGGCAATTAGACGGTGAAAATGTAGCATATTTATGAGAAAAGAATTGATATTTTGAAAAACTGGTCAATAAATCGGGGTGGGCTATGAACGGCGTGGGCAATAAGCGGGTTCCATTGTGTAACACATGTGTCTGTTAGAGAAGAGACAGCAATCAGCAAAGCATGAACTTCCCGAACCGTACGATTCTTCACGGAAGGCTGCGAGCCGATTTAGTGCATCGAGAAATTTCCTTCTCACGCCCTATACTTACCAGGTTGACAAGTTGAGCTCATATGTCACAATGATAGGTTAAATATCGCAAGGTGGTTACCTGTACCATTTCCGTGGATCGCACTTCCCAGCTGCGTATTGCAGTAATACTTCCCTCTCATAGCACAAATACAACGGATCACCGTTGTATTTGTGCGCTAGTGCTTGTGGCTTGCAGCCTAACAAAATACGAGACCTGCTAAGCACTATTTTCATTGTTCGTGCTATTATATTATTCCCTGTAAGTGTCCCTCTAACTCGAAATGCAACCTGTTCAATCATAGCACATGCAATAAGACTGTCATATTATTGACCATGTGTAGTTATCAGTGTGCATTTTCACAGTTAGGCAATCACAATGTTCTTCAGTCAGAAGAGTTACTGCTCTGCGGTTATCGCATCTGTGAGCAGCTGATCAACACCGCGCATCAATGTCGTGTTAAATACTCATTTAGGGTTCTCCTAGTTGCCCCATAGCGATGCTCAAAGGGACTCAAAAGGCGCTTCCTGAGTATAGCTGAAGCTATTGCTATCGGACGCCTTCAGCCGGATTTATGTAAGTAGCAAGCTCTCGTGCAAGCGCTAATTCTGAACTGGTCCTCACGCAGTTAGCAGGCCTCAAGGTCACCGGTCCATCGTGACTCCTTTGAATCTGTCATTGATTGTTGTACGTAATAAGTTCCCAGTTGCACCGTTTCCTCTATCATCCGACGTTCTTGTCCTTGTACATAGCTAGCAATAGCTTCTGCAACCTTCAGTTATCTGCTTCATATTTGTAGCGCCTGACGATATTTATGGAAAAGAAATTTCTTCCCAATTGTTCTCCTCATGTCTGGATGCGCATAATTTATGAGTATAACAATCTCTATAGTACTGTATCTCGAAAGGCTGGTCCGCGGATGCCCAGGGGGTACGTGGGTTACTTTCAGGGAATTCGCGTGATCTCCCAGTGTTATACTTCTATTCGGAAATTTTATGGACGCGATCAGTCTATGTCACAAATTTATGACAAACGTGCAGTAAAAATTTTTAAATCAAACCTAACGGTTTACATTGCATTGCCCCTACAAACATACCTCTTCCAAGGAGGAAGCTTGTTTTGGCTGGGAGTTAAAATGTGAGCGAACGAGGCTTTCCAAGTTCAGAAAGTTGGTGTGTTAATTTCACCGTAATGCCATGGGCAGTGGCTAGATGGGTCATTCTACGTCCACTGAAGCTCATATAACCCAGTCTCTGTCCCTGGAGAGGCAGCGAGAAGTACGCCATATGATGATAGGGCTCAAGTTTGCGGTCATTTCAAGTGTTACTATTCTCCGAAAAATAAGCAAACCGGAAGGGAGGCCCGTTTGCGGGATCGCTTCAATGGAAGCTCAGCAGGAAAGCGTGGATATTTCTGTGTTTAACGAATGTGCTCAGCCGATTATGCGAACTCGAGGGAAACTACATCAGCGACGTTACGAAAGGGTGGCACTTTCCTTCACTACGATACTTCGTTCAAAGTACAACTTATCATAGTAACGAAATTCCTGGTGTGTTTTGGGCTCTTGTGTTACATTATTTATCTCCATTGTGGTAGTTAGACATGTAACATCAACAGAGACCATGAACTGAAGAATGAAATACTGCTAAATGTTTCACAGGAATATTCTTCGTCGAATTCAGATGTAGTAGTAGTTGGGCCATCCAATGTGCCTTCTGAGCATGCAGCAACTAAGACGTGCGATGTTTCTGTACTACCTGATGTGGTGTAATATAAGTCTGTGCCAACCGTACCCTCTGTACCAGTGGGTAAGAGGCGGAAATACAACAACATTTCTCTTCGTTTTGGATTCATAGAGTCCAATAATTGTCCACAAACTGACTTGTGTAACAAAGTTCTTCTGAACATGGTACCTATTAAAATGCAGCGGCAATTTGAAAAGTTCATACGAACAGTAAAGACAGAAAAAGGCACATACAGCGCATGTGAGATGAAATATTGAGCACATAAACGTACATGCTTAAAGCGTCGCAGACTGTAAAAGAGCTACGGAAGCATCTAACATCGTTAGTTATCGTAATGCGCTGACAGCAGAACCGAGAAATGTATCCGGCCATGCATACAAAATACATGGAGATGACCTAAGACTCTTCCTTTCAAAAAGCTTTTCACAGACTCTGTGTGATTTCTGATGCAAAGCGAACGATGTGTATCTTGTCATAGTAGACAGATATCGCCGTGCTTCTCCCATTTGCCACAACTTATCTGTGTGAGATTGCATGCTCACATTATATCTATACAAAACAAAGTACCGAAACAGACCTGAAGCGTAACCAGATCCAAGGTTATAGCTTTCCTCAATAACACCTAGTATCAAACGAATCAGCGCTGCATGTTGGAACGAATTTTATCCAAGGTACTAGGCCTTAATATAGTTGCATTTGCATGTAAGTTCAACAGCCTTCACTTTTGCCAACATAAATGAACAACTGTGCAAATTCAGTGTGCAGCTATGCACTCCACCTCATTCTTATGTTATTAAAGCCTAATTCTGTGGATAAGGAAAGCTCAGGGGTCCGTCGTGCTAGGTTACACTACAAAGGAGTGCACGTGCCGAAAAGTTTGAGAACACCTGCTCAATAGTGAAACATTGCATCCTGTTGGCCGACGGTGTCTGACCAATGAGGAAGCTACTCGTCGGTGCGTGTGTGCATCTTAGCCAAACTTTGAAACGCACCAACTTGAAACTGCTTATGAACCAAGTTGAAAATGCTAACGAACCAAGTTGAAAACGCTTATGAACCAAGTTGCTTCCGCTATTAACTAACTTGGCTCGGAAATGGTATAGACAACACGCAAATCCCGGCTATGTGGAAGCATGGAGTAATCACTCGCCTTTACAAGCGGGGCCCCGCAAGGAATCGGTAACCTACCGTCCGATGACTCTTTTCCCGGCGATTTCTAACTTCATTAAATCCTCTTGGAAATATGCAATATCGTCGTACTGGGGCAACACGGTTTCCGCCGAAACTGCTCATGTACCACGAACCTCTCCTTAGCCCCTGCCAGTTGGGTGGAACATGTTTATGCCGATGAGGGACTTTACTCCGTGTACCTTGAATTTTCGGCAGTGTTTGATTGACTTGCTCACAACGTCCCCTTCTCAAACTTCAGAACTGTGAAATCGGCGCCCCTATCATGGGTTGGATACGTGCATTCGTTTTGCAACGCCACCTAAATGTTGGAGTTGGTGGCGTCCTATCTGATCTAATACAGATGCAATCTGTGGTCCCGCAAGGCTCGGTTCTAAGACCAAAGCTTTTCCTCATCATCATTAATGATCGATTCCATGGTTTTAATCCTCGTTGAGGATCTCAAAATCTGGCGATTTATCAACATTGTAAACGACCACGTAACACTATCTGGCGCTGTGTACCAGGCTCGCTATAGATAAGTTCAGAACATGCTAGAGATCAATGCTGCCAAACGTCGAGTACTGAGCATACGTCACCACAGAAATCATGCTTACAGGCTAGGCAGACACACTTGAAATGCATCTCTCATGAAAATGATCTTGGAGTGCTCTTGCAGGCTGATTTTGGTTGCTCAAAACAGGCCAATAAAGCAGCAAGATAAGCCAATCAGCACCTGGGTTTCCTGCGGAGAGTGTTCAGCCGGCTTGATCTTACTATCTTTCCACAAATACACAAAGCTTACGTTAGTCCACGTATTGAATACGCCATCCAGGCCTGGCACCCATAGCAAAAGCATGGTCTTGTCGCTCTTGAGACTCTACAAATTTGAGCAACCAGATGTAGTAAAAGACTGACTCCTCTCCCTTATCAGCGTAGACTCCAAACCATAGGAATTTCAGGGGGTCAATACCGCCGCCTTTGCGGTGATCTCATTTTGGTGTTTCAGATCCTAAAGCATCCAATTTACGCATGTCGACACGACTTTAAAGCGTCACGACATCTCACTCCGAGGCCATCACTTGGTTAGTCACATAGTACAGTCGGCTATAATGTCACCGGCAATTGTTCTCACTTCATGTGTCACTGTGGTGGAATGCTCTTCCAATTTCAGTCTTCTGCATTTCTGCATTGACTGAATTCGAAACTCAACTTGATGAAACGTGGCAACACACGCACTACAAGACTTAGCCAAGGTCAGTGAGACTTCATGACAAAACCAAAATAAACGAACTTGTGCAAATTCGGTGTATCCACTGATATAAATAACTATACATCAATTGTATAGTTTCATTTTCGGCGAGACATGCCTGGAACGGCATGTTCAAGTAATTAAAAGTATTTTCTTGTTCGACGACCACGCAGGAGAGAAAATTGTACAAAAGTAATGAAGAACATTTTCAGTTTTGACAGCATACAGAACTTTGTTTTTTTTTCAGCGTGTTGCCTGATGCTGCACAGGATATCGATGTCGAGACTAGTAGGTCTCTTGAGGATATGAATATCGAAATGTATGAAGTGGGTAGCAGTTTTATATAAGCACATTATGATGGCTGCTTTATTCAAAGCTGTTATTGGTGCATGTATGCAACTGGAGCAAGAGCGGCAACAATAATAGCTAGAAGTAGTAGTAAACTGCAATAAGAGTAACGGAAAGATCGGCAATGAAGGCGAAGTGTGTTTGTTGCTTGAACGTTACGTAACTCGGAAAAAAGCACCACAAACGCCATCGCGTAGGCTGCGCCACGCAGAATCCAGCCAGTCCTTCTTTCGGAAACCACGCGTCCTACGTGGTGCTTCATTTCACCCACAAGATGAACCATTGTGCCAACTGTGACTGGCCGTTGTGGGTCGTAGTGGAAGTCTCAGACGTCAGTTTTGTCTCATCTCTCGCTTCTGGGGAGGTTGGGGTGCGCGTGGTCTTGTGATCGTGTGAGTCCTTTGAACCGATGTTGCATGCGCGTCTGGCTCTCGCATGTTAGACCCCCGGTCGTGTGCGCATTGTTGTCTGTTTTCCAGGTCTCAGCGCGTTACCCGAATATGTGCGAAAATGGGAACCGAGCTAAGTTTCCGCTTAACTTTCGGCTAAGCTAACGCGACCAGGTCAGCGCAAAGCCATTACAAGATGATTGCTTGACTTCCTCTCTTAGTACACACTTGTTGGTATAGCTAGGTCGTTGGCATAGCTGTGTAGAAGGAAGAACGAAAATAAA